>ML801475.1:12182-63310 GCA_009831015.1 Picea engelmannii | reverse complement strand
GTCCTCGTCATGAATTTCATGGGATGCATTTTCACTTTCAGGTGTCTTCTCTGTTACGAAATTTTTCAATACTTCCATGATCTCCCCTTTTAAACCATCCATCTTAGTATCCAACATAGCTTCCATTGAATCCATCTTCTTTTTTAGTTCATTTATGTCCCCACACATTTCTTCATCTTCATCAAGAGTCCAAGTAGGATTTTCTGGAGGCTTATTTGGTGTAGAAGTTCCCTTTTTTAGTGGCATGTCAAGTATCACTTTTGAACCTTGATTTTGAGGTGGTTCAACTAGACAATATTTCTTCTGTTGTATCTCCCAAGTTTCAACCCTTATGGGTATGAAAATTTCTTTTATGTGGTTCTCTAATATTTCTTCTTTTCAATTCCACAGGTCTGATCAAAATTGGATGTGCCAAGTGGAATTTACGGTAACTTCCCCACAACTTGCCGATTTTTTGCCTTTCCATGAGATCTCACTTTTATAGCGTGCCCCGCACAAAATAATTGATATAAAATTATGAAACTAGCACCAAAAATATTACAGGCTGTCCAAAATCCAATGAAACCAGTCCCACTCAATTTGGATACTCTACGAAGAAGTTATGATTGTTTTACCTAGAACACCTTCTTGAGACTAGTCAATAGGACTAGTCAGATACCCTATCTTACACAGGGTGTATCTACAAATTTCAGATGAACCAGATGATGAACGTTTTAAAAAAGATACCTTACTAATTTCTGTAAATATCCTCTGGAGTTCAGGGTCTGAAAAATTATAGAAAAGTTTTTATAGCGAAAATTCTGCAATGACTCAGTTTAGGATGATTCCAGAACCCTATCTTGTACAGGCTATATCTATGAAAGTATAAGGCCTCAGGAGATGAATTTTGAACCCAACGTACCTTGATCCATCTAATAACTATCCTCCAAGCCGTTCCTTATGAAACATTGTATATAAAAAAATATTGCAAAAATTCCAAGGTGTCTCAGATGTAGCAGCGAAACCCCAAGACCTTGATCTCTGATACCATATGTTAAGAACCAAATATCAATATAGCATAGAAAAACCTCAGAAAAAGTACTCAACGCCTTGAAAAAGAGAAAATTTTAGATAATAAGACTCTTCGAGGGGGCAACCTCCTTTTACCCCACTTAAATGTTCAAGTACAAGATGATTGAAAATGAAAATGTCTCCTTGGTATATATAGGAGACTAGGAGGTATAATTACAACTAATGGCCTAAAGCTGACATAAATAAAATAACATTACTAATATAATATGCCCCAATTAAGGGGTAATGAGCCAATATTAGGGCTTAACAGCCAGACATTGTTTGATGGGTGTTATCCATGCCTATCGAACTTCCCAGAGACCTTGATTTGGCCAGCCTTTGAGTTTACAGAATTCAGGAGCACAGGTCGAGCTTGTTTTTCTTACGCATAAGATGAGAATTTCCCAGAATAGGATAAAATGATTCATATATGAGATTTGATGGTTTGTGTACTTTTCTCACGAATTACTGTTATAGTACCTTGGTGTGCCACACTTCATCAATCCACTTCGAATGATGAGCCTCGAGTTAGTTATGCGGCGACGTCCTTTTGGTACGTCATCTGGGAAAGTACTTGGACCGATGATGTGAGGTGATATGACCAACTACCATCCTCCCCGTGATCTATTGACATGACATTTTGAACCACGTGACATCTGGGCCATAGGAAAACTGGTTTCAATCAATCCGTCGTCTCCCCCGATGCGTGTGTAAGAGCGCCACACGTTCCTCGTCGAAACCAGAGTAGTTTTCCCTGGTCTGCCTTCGCGATGTTAAGTTCTGTACTATTTGTTTGTTCAATGTAGGCTTCGACTGTAGATGTGAGATTCTTCAATATCGATGGTCCACCAAGCTACTCCCTTCCCACTTTCGCTACATTCGTTCATACGTTGTGAAATACAGCCGAGCACCCTGAAATATCATGCCTCTACTGTGGTATAGCGTCTCGCTAAACTTCAGAAGTTTTTAGATCCCGATAAAAATTGTTAGGGTGATAACATTAGCTCCAACTGGGGATGCTATCCTCCCAGCAAGGTAGAAAATAAATTGTAGACCCGGTGCTTGATGCATGGGGTTGTTCCCCAAAACATGTGTGTGTCCTACTCCTACCAAGCTCTGAGCACTACTTCCAACTGCATGGGGGATGTCCGAGTGCATTATTGAAAACTAACTGTATCTAGTGCTAGAAACCTCAAACTGAAAAATGATTGACCGACAAGCTTATTTTCACATCCCTACCTACAATAAAACTGTTGGGATGACCACTTGCTCAAGTGATGCTAAAGTGACAATGCATCCAATCAAGCAATTGGCTTCCTGATTTTTCTTTGTTCACATTTTTCTCAAGCTGGTAGAAAAACGTAAAGGATGGCGGCTAAAAAAACAAATTGAATCCAAAATCTGAGCTTATGAATTAAGCAAATTCATCCTTCACTGAAGAATGTAATAGGATGGCCATCGGATCTTGAAAATCATGAAAAATCATTTCTCCCTGATGAGTAAAAACTGAAAGGCAAGTATCTTTCATCAGTGTTAGTTGTTTTTGCTCTATTTCTTTTGTTCTGAGAACATCTTCGAATGAAATGACGATGATAGGTTTGTCTGCTTGACCATGCATATCAACAAAAATATTCATATATTCTTGAACATCTTCAAATATGACAGCCATATAATATGCACCAAGTCTATCCTCTTGTTTATCAACCAACTCTGATGTGGTTTCAATAAATTTCTGGAAATTTGTTTGAGGACAACCACTTTGACTTTCCAGTGAATAAATAGAAATAAGTTCCTTCTCATGCACTACTTCACAGTCTAGAGCTCCCGCAGGTGGATTTTGAAAACCTTGATTTTCAAATGACTTGAATAAAACCACTACCTCTTCATTATCTTTCTGTGTTTCTAATGGACAAATGGCATACACTGCTTCATCTATGTCATTTGTTTCTTTATTGCTGGAAACTTCCATAGATGAAATTTCAGAATCTTCATCCATGTCTATGTTGCTTAAAAATTTAACCACAATGTCATTCTCAAGGGAAGAGAAAATACTCTAAAACACCTTTTCATGTTGAGAATCCATACTGATTTCAGGATGGAGAAAATGACCTTGAACAATACTTTCTGGAGCAACTTCTTCTTCCTTTTCAGGCTGATAGCTGAACAAAGGTTGCAAATCTGAGTTGACATGACCCTTTATGTGATTGTCCATAGAATTATCATCACCACTCCGTTCATGCTTGGAGGATCCCTGTCCCGAGATACTACAAATATTTTTCTTCAATAATTCGAAAGAAGCAAAACATAATGGCAGGGTTGTCCTACTTGATTTGAAACCGTCTTCAATTTCATTGCCAACATATGGTTGTATTTTAGTGCAAGCAATAGGGTCTTCAAGCGCATGAAAAGAATGTTATAACATATTGTCATTCTGCTCTATTGATCTAGCGTGGCTTTGCATAAGCACATATTCTTTTTCTTCGATGATTATTTTAGGATTTTCTTTCAGCAATTTGAAAGAAGAAAAGCATAGAGGTAAGGAATTCCCTTCGGCTGATTCAATACTTTCTTCTTTGTAATTGTGATATGCAGCCTGATTGCTTTCATTATATTGTTGAAAAGGAACATTTTCTAATAGAGAACATGTGGTTGATTGTTCCAGGGGGTCAACATCGTAATCATCATATTCATCATATATAGGCAAATCATTAACATATGCCATGTCATCTAACAAGAACAAACTTAGAACATCAACATTTTCTTCAACAAGCTACTTTTCACACTCATATTATTGACTATATACAAATGAATACATAAAACAATCAGCCCTATGCTCATCATGGGATGGATCAACACCTCCTCTTTCAACAAGTGGGATGTAATTTTTTGCAAAATCATTAGCATTGGAAACTTCAAGAGGACCTATGATATTGTCAATTCTATGCTCAAGATTCCAATCAACTATTTTCTGTTCATATTAACTTTCATGTCCTTGAACATTCAACCCCTCATTTTGGGTTTGTTTACATGCTTGGATGTTGTGTTGAATGTCCTGAGTATCACTAAAAATTTGTTGTAAGGACCCAGGTCTTCTTTCCATCAGGAGGAAAGAAAAATTTGGATGAAGAGCAGTTGCATAATGGAGCATGGTGGCAACTTCAGAGGGTTGAATTTCTTTGGACAAATTATAATAGATGCTAGAGAAATTTCTACTGAATACAGAAATAGATTCATTGCTGCATCTTTTCAAGGCGTAGAACTCAGTGATTTGCAGCTCTAAGGATTTCTCCTTGCCCCAAAATTAAAAAAAAACCTTCTTCAATTCCACTCATGAGCTGATGGTTTCTGGGTGTAAGTGTTTGAACCAGTGTTTGGTGTCTCCTTTCAAGGATTGAGAGAAAACTCTCATACACACGTCATCGTGGTCAATCTCAAATAAATCTATAAAATTCTCAAACCCTTGAATGTGCTTTTCAGCAGATATGATACCCTATTCTCCGTCGAACACAGGTAGGAACTCATATTAATTTGGATGGAAATCATGAAGGGTTTGGGTTAGCTTTAAGGGTATATATCTATGTCGGGCCTTAGGGGGTGTTGGGTCAAGAATAATGAGAGAGGCATTGGTCTGAGTCTCACAGAATTCATCAACTTGGTCATTGTCATTGGATGGCCTAGGTGAAACCTTTTTATCAGAACCAACGACAAGGCGAGGTTATGCATGTGCAACGTATAGAGGAGGAAATATAATTTTAAGTCTTTCACGATCATTATTAAGATACAATTGGTAAAAGAAAGTTCATTTGGAATTTTCAAGGAAGGAGCAGAGGAAACTTAAAATGAAAAGTAAAATGCTTTGTAAGAGGTCCCATTTTGAGTACCTGTTTTTCCTCATGATGCCCTTCCTTGCCCCTGTCAATGGGTTTCATCTTTCAGTGAAGTTTTTGTCTCGTGCTTGAAGTATTGAGAGTAGGGTCACCTCTTGGAAATTCAGGATTCTTTTATCAGTGGAGTCGCCTTCGAACCGAAGTGGAGTCACCAGAGCACGAATATAGCCAATGTGTGCCTAAGTGTCTGTCGCTCTCAGACCCTAGAACTCAACCATGCCATTCTTCCCAGGAATTTTTTTTAAATTTCATCCTCGACAACGGCGCCAGAATGTTAGCACTCTGTAAATTTTGTCTGACTGAATAGAAAAATGACAAAGGTAATTGTTTCAACCAGCTTTAGAGCTGAGGCACTAGCCTGCTCAACTCAGAGAGGGCTCTCTTGTGTCACTTGATACATCTATGGAAATCGGTGGCTAGAATTGGTTTGTTTTGGGGTTTTAATAAATTTGTTGAAGAGATGAAGATGACCTTTGGGATATGGGGTCAAGAATGTAGGATGCATTTCCAAATCGTGAAAACAATCAAGAGGAAAAGGCTAAATGAGGAAGTGACTTCTGAGTTTATGCTTGAAAATTTTAGATGGTATCAGAAGAAAAGAAACACAAAACTATTATTAGAGAATTATAGTAATGAATTCTGAAATGGTTTAGAAGAGATGCACATAGTCTAAATCACCAAGCCGAGAGCATTGAATAATGAATTCTGGACTTTTAGTTTCTCAATTTAGACAGAAGAAAGCAAAATGAAAATACAGAATAACAAGAATCACACACTATGAGAGAAAACGAGACTCATAAGACCACCAATTATAATCTTTTCATAAAAAGTCCCAAAATCTACCTCTACACCCATGTATTCATTCCAGCCCCAGAGATTTATAAAGTTTTCCTGCACAGAGGGCGGGCTCCTATTTTCTCCATGCTTCTATACTCGTGAGGCCAAGCATATATAGAGGAATTTCATATGGAATTTAAAACGTTCCAACTTCCTCATAATTCTAAAAACAGATACAAGTTACAAAAAGGAAGAACAATTGTATTATTTAAAGGGGACGTTAGTAATCAGAATGTCATATCAGGACTCCCTTCTCTTAAGCCGACATTTGTCGAAAACTATCTGAAATACACCAAAATTGTACCTGAGGATTCACCTCAGCTTGGCAATTTCCTCCTCCAGGGTACTCCACCAATCGAAATTTTCCCCGACACTCTCTATCATCTCGGTTTTGGCCTCTAATTTCCTCCTTTCTCCCCTCTTGTTCTTTGTGGCTGGGTGGAAGGTGTTGTTTGCGTGTTCATTTATGACAATATCGCTCATAACAGGGTTTAATTTTATTCCCGACTCTGTCTCAGTTTCAGGTTCGGTATGAAATTTAGTCGCCAACATCTGCAAGAACCATCTTTCATTCTTACTTATTGACCTGCCTGGTACCTTCACTGAGAAACCAGTCATGTCAGACACCATTTGATGGGTGTTATCCATGCCTTCCGGACTTCGTAGAGACCTTGATTTGGCCACCCTTTGAGTTTACAAAATTCAGGAGCACAGGTCAAGCTTGTTTTTCTTACGCATAAGATGACAATTTCCCAAAATATGATAAAATGATTCATATATGAGATTTGATGGTTTGTGTACTTTTCTCACGAATTACTGTCACAGTACCTTGGTGTGTCATGCTTCATCAATACACTTCGAATGATGAGCCTCGAGTTAGGTATGCGGCGACCTCCTTTTGGTACGTCATACGGGAAAGTACTTGGACCGGTGATGTGAGGTGATCTGACCAACCACCATCCTCCCCGCAAGCTATCGACATGACGTTTTGAACCATGTGACATTGAGGCCATAGGAAAATTGGTTTCGGCCAATCCGTCGTCTCCCCCGATGTGTGTGTAAGAGCCCCATGTGTTCCCCATCAAAACCAGAGTAGTTTTCCCCGGTCTGCCTTCGCGATGTTAAATTTCGTGCTATTTGTTTGTCCGATGTAGGCTTCGACTGTAGATCTGAGATTCTTCAATATCAACAACCCGTTGAGCTACTCCCTTCCCACTTCCACTACATTCGTTCATACGCCATGGAATATAGACGAGCGCCCTAAACTATCACACCTCTACTGTGGTATAGTGTCTCGCTAAACTTCAGAAATTTTTAGATCCCGATAAACATTGTTAGGGTGATAACATTGGCTCCAACTGGGGATGCTATCCTACCAGCAAGGTAGCAAATAAATCGTAGACCTGGTGCCTGATGCATGGGGATATTCCCCAAAACATGTGTGTGTCCTACTCCTACCAAGCTCTGTGCACTGCTTCCAACTGCATGGGGGACGTCCGAGTGCATTATTGAAAAATGAGTGTATCTAGTGGTAGAAAATGGAAACTGGAAAATGCTTGACCGACAAGATTATTTTCACATCCCTACCTACCCTAAAACTGCTGGGATGAACACTCGCTCAAGTGATGCTAAAGTGCCAATGCGGCCAATCAAGCAATTGGCTTCCTGATTTTTCTTTGTTCACATTTTAATCAAGCTAGTAGAAAAATGTAAAGGATGGCAGCTGAAAAACCAAATTGAATCCAAAATCTGAGCTTATGAATGAAGAAAATTCATCCTTCACTGAAGAATGTAATAGGATGGCCATCGGATCTTGAAAATCATGAAAAATAATTTCTCCCTGATGAGCAAAAATCAAAAGGCAAGTATCTTTCATCAGTGTTAGTTGTTTTTGCTCTATTTCTTTTGTTCTGAAAACATCTTCGAATGAAATGGAAACAATAGGTTTGTCTGCTTGGCCATGCATATCAACAAAAATATTCATATATTCTTGAACATCTTCAAATATGACAACCATATAATATGCACCAAGTCTATCCTCCTGTTCATCAAACAACTCTGATGTGGTTTTATTAAATTTCTGGAAATTTGTTTGAGGACAACCACTTTGACTTTCCAATGAATAAATAGAAATAAGTTCCTGCTCATGCACTACTTCACAGTCTAGAGCTCCCGTGGGTGGATTTTGAAAACCCTGATTTTCAAATGACTTGAATAAAATCACTGCCTCTTCATTATCTTTCTGTGTTTCTGATGGACAAATGGAATACACTACTTCATTTATGTCATTTGTTTCTTTATTGCTGGAAACTTCCATAGATGCAATTTCAGAATCTTCATCCATGTCTATGTTGCTTAAAAATTTAACCACGATGTCATTCTCAAGGGAAGAGAAAATACTCTGAAACACCTTTTCACGTTGAGAATCCATACTAATTTCAGGATGGAGAAAATGACCTTGAACAATAATTTCTGGAGCAACTTCTTCTTCCTTTTCAGGCTGAGAGTTGAACATAGACTACAAATCTGAGCTGACATGACCCTTTATGTGATTGTCCATAGAATTATCATCACCACTCTGTTCATGCTTGGAGGATCCCTGTCCTGAGAAACTACAAATATTTTTCTTCAATAATTCGAAATAAGCAAAACATAATGGTAGGGTTATCCTACCTGATTTGAAACCGTCTTCAATTTCATTGCCAACATATGGTTGTATTTCAACGCAAGCAATAGGGTCTTCAAGCGCATGAAAAGAATGTTGTGACACCTTGTCATTCTACTCCATTGATCTAGCGTGGCTGTGCATAAGCACATATTCTTTTTCTTCGATGATGATTCTAGGATTTTCTTTCAGCAATTTGAAAGAAGAAAAGCATAGAGGTAAGGAATTCCTTTCAGTTGATTCAATACTTTCTTCTTTGTAATTGTGATATGTAGCCTAATTGCTTTCATTATATTGCTGAAAAGGAAGACTTTCTGATAGAGAACATGTGGTTGATTGTTCCAGGGGATCAACATCGTAATCATCATATTCATCATATATAGGCAAATCATTAACATATGCCATGTCATCTAACAAGAACAAACTTAGAACATCAACCTGTTCTTCAACAAACTGCTTTTCACACTGATATTCTTGATTATCTACAAATGAATACATAAAATGATCAGCCCTATGCTCATCATGGGATGGATCCACACCTCCTCTTTCAACAAGTGGGATGTAATTTTTTGCAAAATCATTAGCATTGGAAACTTCAAGAGGACCTATGATATTGTCAATTCTATGCTCAAGATTCCAATCAACTATTTTCTGTTCATATTCACTTTCATGTCCTTGAACATTCAATCCCTCATTGTGGGTTTGTTTACATGCTTGGATGTTGTGTTGAATGTCCTGAGCGTCACTAAACATTTGTTGTAAGGACCTAAGTCTTCTTTCCATCAGGAGGAAAGAAAAATATGGATGAAGAGCAGTTGCATAATGGAGCATGGCAGTAGCTTCAGAGGGTTGAATTTCTTTGGACAAATTATAATAGACGCTAGAGAAATTTCTATTGAATACAGAAATAGATTCATTGATGCGTCTTTTCAAGGTGTAAAACTCAGTGAGTTGCAGCTCTAAGGATTTCTCCTTGCCCCAAAATTTAAAAAAAACCTTCTTCAATTCCACCCATGAGTTGTTGGTTTTTGGGTGTAAGTGTTTGAACGAGTGTTTGGTGTCTCCTTTCAAGGATTGAGAGAAAAATCTCATACACACATCATCATGGTCAATATCGAATAAATCTATAAAATGCTCAAACCCTTGAATGTTCTTTTCAGCAGATATGATACCCGATTCTCCGTCGAACACAGGTAGGAACTCATATTAATTTGGAGGGAAATCATGAAGGGTTTGGGGTAGCTTTAAGGGTATATATCTATGTCGGGCCTTAGGGGGTTTTGGTTCAAGAACAATGGGAGATACATTGGTCTGAGTCTCATAGGATTCATCAACTTGGTCATTGTCATTGAGTGGCCTAGGTGAAACCCTTTTATCAGAACCAGCGACAAGGGGAGGGTATGCATGTGCAATGTATAGAGGATGAAATATAATTTTAAGTCTTTCATGATCATTATTAAGATACAATAGGTAAAAGAAAGTTTGTTTGGCATTTTCAAGGAAGGCGCAGAGGAAACTTAAAATGAAAAGTAAAATGCTTTGTAAGAGGTCCCATTTTGAGTACTTGTTTTCCCTCATGATGCCCTTCCTTGCCCCTGTCAAGGGGTTTCATATTTTAGTGAAGTTTCTGTCTTGCGCTTGAAGTATTGAGAGTAGGGTCGCCTCTTTGAAATTCATGATTCTTTTATCAGTGGAGTCACCTTCGAACCGAAGTGGAGTCGCCAGAGCAGGAATACAACCAATGTGTGCCTAAGTGTATGCCGCTCTCAGATCCTAGAACTCAACCATGTCATTCTTCCCAGGAAAAAAATTTAAATTTCGTCGCCGACAACGGCGCCAGAATGTTAGCACTCTGTAAATTTTGTCCAGATGAATAGACAGATGAAAAAGGTAATTGTTTCAACCAGCTTTAGAGCTGAGGCACTAGCCTGCTCAACTCAGAGAGGGCTCTCTTGTGTCACTTGATACATCTATGGAAATTGGTGGCTAGAATTGGTTTGTTTTGGGGTTTTAATAAAGTTGTTGAAGAGATGAAGATGACCTTTCAGATATGGGGTCAATAATGTAGGATGCATTTCCAAATCGTGAAAACAATCAAGAGGAAAAGGCTAAATGAGAAAGGGACTTCTGAGTTTATGCTTGAAAATTTTAGATGGTATCAGAAGAAAAGAAACACACAACTATTATCAGAGAATTATAGTAATGAATTCTGAAATGGTTTAGAAGAGATGAACATAGTCTAAATTGCCAAGCCGAGAGCATTGAATAATGAATTATAGACTTCTATTTTCTCAATTTAGATAGAAGAAAGAAAAATGAAAATACAGAATAACAAGAATCACACACTATGAGAGAAAACAAGACTCATAACACCACCAATAAGAATCTTTTCATAAAAAGTCCCAAAATCTGCCTCTACACCCATGTATTCATTCCGGCCCCAGAGATTTATAAATTTTTCCTGCACAGAGGGCAGGCTCCTCTTTTCTCCATGCTTCAATACTCATGAGGCCAAGCATATATAGAGGAATTTCATATGGAATTTAAAACATTTTGTCTTCCTCATAATTCTAAAAATAGATACAAGTTACAAAAAGGAAGAATAGTTGTATTATGTAAAGGGACTATTAGTAATCGGTCTGTCATATCAGGACTCCCTTCTCTTAAGTCAACATATGTCCAAAACTATCTGAAATACACCAAAATTTTACCTGAGGATTCACCTCAACTTGGCGATTTCCTCCTCCAGGGTACTCCACCAATCAAAATTTTCCTCGACGCTCTCTATCATCTCGGTTTTGGCCTCTGATTTCCTCCTTTTTATCCTCTTCTTATTTGCGGCTGGGTGGCAGGTGGTGTCTGCGTGTTCATTTATGACAAGATCCCTCATAACGGGGTTTAATTTTACTCCCGACTCTGTCTCAGTTTCAGGTTCGGTATGAAATTTAGTCACCAACATCTGCAAGAACCATCTTTCATACTTACTTATTGACCTACCTGGTACCTTAGCTGAGAAACCAGTCACGCCAAACACCATTTGACAGGTGTTATCCATGCCTTCCAGACTTTGCAGAGACCTTGATTTGGCCACCCTTTGAGTTTACATAATTCAGGAGCACATGCCAAGCTTGTTTTTCTTACGCATAAGATGACAATTTCCCAGAATAGGATAAAATGATTCATATCGAAGATTTGATGGTTTGTGTACTTTGCTCATGAATTACTGTCACAGTACCTTGGTGTGCCACGCTTCATCAATCCACTTCGAATGATGAGCCTCGAGTTAGTTATGCAACGACGTCCTTTTGGTACGTCATATGGGAAAGTACCTGGACCGGTGATGTGAGGTGATCTGACCAACCGCCATCCTCCCCGTGATCTATCAACATGAAATTTTGAACCACGTGACATCGGGGCCATAAGAAAAGTGGTTTCGGGAAATCCTCTGTCTCCCTTGATGCATGTGTAAGAGAGCCATGCGTTCCCCGTCGAAACCAGACTAGTTTTCCCTGATTTGCCTTTGCGATGTTAAGTTTCGTGCTATTTGTTTGTCCGATGTAGGCTTCGACCGTAGATCTGAGATTCTTCAAGATTGACTGCCCACTGAGCTACTCCATTCCCACTTCCACTACATTCGTTCATACGCCACGGAATATAGCCGAGCACCCTGAACTATCGTGCCTCTATTGTGATATAGTGTCTCGCTAAACTTCAGAAGTTTTTAGATCTTGATAAAAATTGTTAGGGTGATAACATTGGCTCCAACTGGGGATGCTATCCTCCCAGTGATGTAGAAAAGAAATCGTATACCTAGTGCTGGATGCATGGGATTGTTCCCCAAAACATGTGTGTGTCCTTCTCCTACCAAGCTTTGTGCACTGCTTCCAATTGCATGGGGGACATCTGAGTGCATTATTGAAAACTGACTGTATCTAGTGCTAAAAAACTCAAACTGGAAAATGCTTGATCGACAACCTTATTTTTACATCCCTACCTACCCTAAAACTGCTGGGATGACCACTCTCTCAAGTGATGCTAAAGTGCCAATGCAACCAATCAAGCAATTGGCTTCCTAATTTTTCTTTGTTCACATTTTTCTCAAGATGGTAGAAAAACGTAGAGGATGGTGGCTGAGAAAACAAATTGATTCCAAAATCTGAGCTTATGAATGAAGAAAATTCATCCTTCACTGAAGAATGTAATAGGATGGCCATCGGATCTTGAAAATCATGAAAAATCATTTCTCCCTGATGAGTAAAAACCGAAAGGAAAGTATCTTTCATCAGTGTTAGTTGTTTTTTCTCTATTTCTTTTGTTCTGAGAACATCTTCGAATGAAATGGAGATGATAGGTTTGTCTTCTTGGCCATGAATATCCACAAAAATATTCATATATTCATGAACATCTTCAAATATGATAGCCATATAATATGCACCAAGGCTATCCCCTTGTTCATCAAACAACTCTGATGTGGTTTCATTAAATTTCTAGAAATTTGTTTGAGGACAACCGCTTTGAATTTCCAGTGAATAAATAGAAATAAGTTCCTGATCATGCACTACTTCACAGTGGAGAGCTCCCGCGGGTGGATTTTGAAAACCCTAATTTTCAAATGACTTGAATAAAACCACTGCCTCCTCATTATCTTTCTGTGTTTCTGATGGACAAATGGAATACACTGCTTTATCTATGTCATTTGTTTCTTTATTGTTGGAAACTTCCATAGATGCAATTTCAGAATCTTCATCCATGTCTATGTTGCTTAAACATTTAACCACGATGTCATTCTCAAGGGAAGAGAAAATACTCTAAAACACCTTTTCACGTTAAGAATCCATACTGATTTCGGGATGGAGAAAATGACCTTGAACAATACTTTCTGGAGCAACTTCTTCTTCCTTTTCAGGTTGATAGCTGAACATAGATTGCAAATCTGAGCTGACATGACCCTTTATGTGATTGTCCATAGAATTATCATCACCACTTCGTTCATGCTTGGAAGATCCCTGTCTTGAGATACTACAAATATTTTTCTTCAATAATTCGAAAGAAGCAAAACATAATGGTAGGGTTGTCCTACCTAATTTGAAACCATCTTCAATTTCATTGCCAACATATGGTTGTATTTCAGCGCAAGCAATAGGGTCTTCAAGCGCATGAAAAGAATGTTGTGACATCTTGTCATTCTGCTCCATTGATCTAGCGTGGCTTTGCATAAGCACAGATTCTTTTTCTTCGATGATGATTTTAGGATTTTCTTTCAGCAATTTGAAAGAAGAAAAGCATAGAGGTAAGGAATTCCCTTCAGCTGATTCAATACTTTCTTCTTTGTAATTGTGATATGCAGCCTGATTGCTTTCATTATATTGTTGAAAAGGAACATTTTCTAATAGAGAATATGTGGTTGATTGTTCCAAGGGCAACATCATAATCATCATATTCATCATATATAGGCAAATCATTAACATATTCCATGTCATCTAACAAGAACAAACTTAGAACATCAACTTGTTCTTCAACAAGCTTCTTTTCACACTCATATTTTTGACTATCTACAAATGAATACATAAAACGATTAGCCCTCTGCTCATCACGGGATGGATCAACACCTCCTCTTTCAACAAGTGGGATGTAATTTTTTGAAAAATCATTAGCATTGGAAACTTCAAGAGGACCTATGATATTGTCAATTCTATGCTCAAGATTCCAATCAACTATTTTCTGTTCATATTCACTTTGATGTCCTTGAACATTCAATCCCTCATTTTGGGTTTGTTTACATGCTTGGATGTTGTGCTGAATGTCCTGAGCATCACTAAACATTTGTTGTAAGGACCTAAGTCTTCTTTCCATTAGGGGGAAAGAAAAATATGGATGAAGAGCAGTTGCACAATGGAGCATGGCAGCAGCTTCAGAGGGTTGAATTTCTTTGGACAAATTATAATAGACGCTAGAGAAATTTCTATTGAATACAGAAATAGATTCATTGATGCGTCTTTTCAAGGTGTAAAACTCAGTGAGTTGTAGCTCTAAGGATTTCTCCTTGCCCCAAAATTAAAAAAAAAACTTCTTCAATTCCACCCACGAGTTGTTGGTTTCTGGGTGTAAGTGTTTGAATGAGTGTTTGGTGTCTCCTTTCAAGGATTGAGAGAAAACTCTCATACACACATCATCGTGGTCAATATCGAATAAATCTATAAAATGCTCAAACCCTTGAATGTTCTTTTCAGCAGATATGATACCCGATTCTCCGTCGAACACAGGTAGGAACTCATATTAATTTGGAGGGAAATCATGAAGGGTTTGGGGTAGCTTTAAGGGTATATATCTATGTCGGGCCTTAGGGGGTTTTGGGTCAAGAACAATGGGAGATACATTGGTCTAAGTCTCACGGGATTCATCAACTTGGTCATTGTCATTGTGTGGCCTAGGTGAAACCTTTTTATCAAAACCAGCGACAAGGGGAGGGTATGCATGTGCAATGTATAGAGGAGGAAATATAATTTTAAGTCTTTCATGATCATTATTAAGATACAATAGGTAAAAGAAAGTTTGTTTGGCATTTTCAAGGAAGGCGCAGAGGAAACTTAAAATGAAAAGTAAAATGCTTTGTAAGAGGTCCCATTTTGAGTACCTGTTTTCCCTCATGATGCCCTTCCTTGCCCCTATCAAGGGGTTTCATCTTTTAGTGAAGTTTATGTCTTGCGCTTGAAGTATTGAGAGTAGGGTCACCTCTTGGAAATTTAGGATTCTTTTATCAGTGGAGTCACCTTCGAACCAAAGTGGAGTCGCTGGAGAAGGAATACAACCAATGTGTTCCTAAGTGTCTACCTCTCTCAGACCCTAGAACTCAACCATGTCGTTCTTCCCAGGGAAAATTTTTAAATTTCGTCCCTAGCAACGGTGCCAGAATGTTAACACTCTGTAAATTTTGTCCAGCTAAATAGACAGATGACAGAGGTAACTGTTTCAACCAACTTTAGAGCCAAGGCACTAGCCTACTCAAATCAGAGAGGGATCTCTCGTGTCACTTGATACATCTATGGAAATCGGTGGCTAGAATTGGTTTGTTTTGGGGTTTTAATAAAGTTGTTGAAGAGATGAAGATGAACTTTGGGCTATGGGGTCAAGAATGTAGGATGCATTTCCAAATCGTGAAAACAATCAAGAGGAAAAGGCTAAATGAGGAAGCGACTTCTGAGTTTATGCAAGAAAATTTTATATGATATCAGAAGAAAAGAAACATACAACTATTATCAGAGAATTATAGTAATGAATTCTGAAATGGTTTAGAAGAGATGAACATAGTCTAAATCGCCAAGCCGAGAGCATTGAATAATGAATTATGGACTTTTAGTTTCTCAATTTAGACAGAAGAAAGAAAAATGAAAATACAAAATAACAGGAATCACACACTATGTGATCCGTATTTTATGAGTAGAACAAAATGAATACAAATTATTAATAGGTGCTTAACACAAAATAACAGAGATACAGTAAAACCAGTTTTCTATTTAATAATGAAATAAGCTGAAACTGTAAAATGCAGAGGAAACAAGCTTGTTGGAAGGGTGGCAGCTTATCTCTAAGAAGAGATGTGACGACAACGCGCATTCACAAGAAGCAGGTTACAATGAGGCTCTGAATGCATTTTTACAATAAGCAAGAATGCCAAAAACCCTAGACATCCAAAAACCTAACCCTAGGAGATGAAGCGCCAAAAGTCATGTGGGCCCCGTTTGGGTAACTTAGTACATCAACTTCCCAGGGTTGTAACTATTGCATACGATCTCTGTTTTAGGCGTGTGATAGCCCGTTGGAAAGGTATCATCGAGGAGATTCATTTTGGGGGCTCAATGATGCCTTCAACTATCATTTTTGAGCTTGATACTGAGAAACCTTCATTTAGGCCCTCAAAATGGCCCTGGAAGTTAAAACTGCTAAAAATAGTAAATTGCCAAAAATGTCAGAAAAATGTTTTGAGCCAGTTGGAAAAGGTGGGTGGCCACCGATATCCATATAGATCAATCCTCCCTCCTTAGGAAGAAATGGTCTCCATTGCGTTAAGGTCCCCCATTAGATGAGGAAATTTCTGCTGAATTTGGCCCCGGGTGAGCCACTTGCCTTGGTGCAGGAGCTGCCCTGCTTTGACGACTCGATAAAGATGGATCCTTTGTTGTCTAGTGCCCTTGATATGTCTGTCCACAATCTGATCATTGGATGCCTGTTGTATGCAGTTGGGGTTGAGCTTTGTTGGTGTCAACTATTCTGCTACTTCTGAGGTGTCCAATAATGGTGGGAAGTAAGGGCGAAGGAGATCCATGTTGAACACTGGGTGCAGGCCAAGGAAAGGAGGAATGTTGAGCTCAAAAGAATTATCCCCCACGACCTTGGTGATAGTGTACGATCCATAATGGAGTGGGTGAAGCTTCCAATGGGGTCCTGTAAGGCGTTCTTTTTGCAAGTGCAACCAAAATTTTTCGCCCACCTGAAACTTATGCGGCACCCGATGGTTATCATGGCCTGTTTGTACTTGTCATTGGACTTCTATAGGATATCTTGAACCTGTTAGCAGATGTGCTGGATTCACTCAATGAACCGGGTGGCTTTGTCAGCTTCAGTTGGAGCAAGAGATGAGTCAATCGAGGTGACAACAAGGGGAAGTGCAACATCTATGGGACCCAATGGCTAGAATCCCAACCCCACTTGAAAGGGGTTGTGGCTGGTTGAGCTATGCAAGGCTCGGTTGTAGCTATGTTGGACATAGGGAAGGCTCTCATCCCATGTGAGAGGGTTCTTTGAATTATACATGCGAAGGATATGCACAATCATTCGATTTACAACCTCGGTTTGGCCATCTATCTGTGGGTGGAAGGCCGTGGATTTGGTGAGCTTGGTGTCCAGCAGTGACCAGAGGCTCAACCAAAATGTGCTGAGAAATCGACTATCCCGATCTGAGACAATGGTTTTTGGGATTCCAAAATGTACCTAGACTCATTCAAAGAAGAGCTTGGCAGTGGCCTCTGCTGTGACGCTCTTCTTGCAAGCAACTAGAATCACCATCTTAGAAAAGCGATCAACAACCACAAAAACACAGTCATTTCTCTGCTTGGTGGATGGGAGGCCTGACATGTAGTCCATTGAGATGGACTCCCATGGCCTGTCAAGAGTAGGAAGAGGGGTGTACAAGCCCTGTTTCTTAGTGGTCTGTTTGGTAATAGCGCAAGCAGTGCAGGACCTGATATACTTGTCGACCTCCTGTCGAAGTTTCGGCTAGTAGAAATGTTTCTATAGCATCGCCACTGTCTTTTTGATGCCGAAGTGTCCTGCCACTCGACTGTAGTGGGATTCCCAGATCAACTTTTCTTGCTCACTTGATGGAACACAGATATGGCCCAAACGACACAACAACCCATCCTGAAGATGGAAATTATCGACAACTGCATTTGCACCCAATATTTGGTAGGTGGTGGCAAAGTCAAGGTCTGTCTCATAGAGTTGGGGCCATCCAGATGTCTCATGGCTGCAAGAGTCTAGCACCGTGGTGAGTGTCGCGACTGGAGGTCTACTAAGACAATCAGCGACGCGATTGGTGCTTCTTGTTTTATACTTGATGTTGAGGTGGAATTGCTGCAAGTATGTGGACCAGTTTTGATGGCGGTCATTCTGCAATTTTCCCTATGTCTACATGAACTGCAGTGGCTTATGATCAGTGTGGATGACTATCTCCTTCCCAAGAATGTAATGTCTCCACTGGTGGCATGCTTACACAATGGAGTACATTTCTTTGTCATAAGTAGGGTACTTATGGACAGTATCTAACAGTGTCTCAGTATGATAGGCCACGGGGTGGCCATGCTGAGTGAGAACAACACCCACAACATAGTTTGAAGCATTTATCTCTATCTCAAAGGGATGTTGCAGGTTTGGTAGTGAAAGTACTGGGGCTGAGCACAAGCACTACTTCAAATAATCGAACGCTTGTTGTTGGGACCGACCCCACGCAAATTTCACCTTACCACCACCCCTGTTTATTTGACTGAGGGCCCATGCAATATGGGAGAAACCCAACATGAACCTGCGGTAGAAATTAGCAAGTCCAAAGAAGCTTTGAAGCTCAGTGAATGTTGTTGGGGCTGGCCAGTCACAGATGACTTGGATCTTGGTTGTATCCACATGTACACCATGTTGATCAATGATGTAGCCCAGGTAGTGGACCCTATCCATGCTGAAGGAGCATTTTTCCAGGTTGGCGTATAGCTTGTGCTGTCGCAGGGTGTGTAGAACCTGCTGAATATGTTGCAAGTGTTCGGCCCAAGTCTTTCTGTAAATTAGAATGTTATCCAGATACACCACTACAAAAGTATTGGTGAATGGTCACAGGATATCATCCATCATCCTCATGAAAGAGGCTGGAGCATTTGTCAAACCAAAGGGCATGACCAACCATTCAAAAAGTCCTTCCTTTGACTTGAAGGTAGTCTTCCATACATCTGTCTGTTTTATTGAGACCTGGTGGTAGCCAGACTTCAGATCAATATTACTGAAGTATTTGGCCCCCGTGAGTTGATCAAGGAGGTCATAGATTCAGGGAATCGGGTACCGATTTATGACAGTGATTTTATTCAGAGCCTGGTAATCAATACAGAGTCACCAGGTTCCATATTTATTTTGTACCAGCACGATTGGGCTCCTTCAAGGTGATGAGTTGGGGTGGATGTGCCCCTTCTGGAGCAGTTCTTGGATCTGTTGCTTGATCTCCTCATTCTCTAACAAAGAGTGACGATAGACTGGCCCATTCGACAGCGGTGCGCTGGGGGTCATATTGATGGGGTGGTTGACCTGGCAGTGCAGAGGTACCCCTGTAGGTGAGGAGAAGATATCCAAGTATTCTTCCAATACCTTATCTACTTACTTTTGTTGTGTGGAGAGGTCGGCCACAGAGACCTTGGATGTGGCTGCGATATTTCTCTTATTCTGAGAGTGAATCACGAAGAAGACAAACTTCCCCATCTGAGAGATGACCTTCCTGCATTGCTTAGCAGAGATCAAGGAAATAGCACTAGGTGGGACTGCCTCGGGTATCCTGTACAATTTCCTGTTCAAAGTAATAATAACACTATGAGGCCTAGACTCATATACATCATGATGTTTCCATAAATAAGGTTATCCCAAAAGAACATCACAAACTTCCAGAGGAGCAACATCACACAATACCTCATATTTGAAGGGCTTGATGTTGTATGACAGTCAACAGTGTTGGCTGATGCGGAGATTGCTTCCTTAGCGGAGCCATCCAATGGTGTAGGGTTGTGGGTGCGACATTGTTGGTAGGGCCAGCCGCTTGACGACCCTTGCTGAGACGAGGTTCTTCTAGCTACCGCTATCAACGATGAAGTGTAGCAGGGTTCCTTTTACCCACATCTGTGAATGGAAGAGGCACTCTCCTTCTTCTGGCTCGTCTGGTTCACTAGGATGGAGCTTGGTGGTAGCAACGGTGGCACTGGGTTCCGCATCAATGATTTGTCTTCACCATTCTAGTTCTGTCTCGGAGTCAGAATATGCATCTGACTTAGAGGCTTTCACTTTGTCCACCAGTGACTGCTTTGAGTGACAGTCAACAGTGTTATGCCAAGGGCTCTTATGGGAGTCGCACCACTTCCCGGTATCTTTCTTTGTCTTTCCGGTGTCCTTCTTTGCTTGTGGCTTGTACTGGTTGTCTTGATACTGTCCATCTTTTCTCTATCCTTTGTTCGATGGGTTGGGGATGCCCTTTCCTAGATTTTGTTGCGTGGGGTTCCCAGGCCCAAATTGTCGCGTCTTTTGTTTGAGCTTCTGCTCGATTTTGACGGCATATTGGTAGGCCGCACCCAAGGATGAGATGTACAGAAATTCCATTTTGGTCTATATGTATCTATGTAGAGCACCACGATACTTGAGCACCATATGTCGCTCCGAATATTTGATACCCAACTTGGTGCACAAGGTATGAAATATATTTGTGAAATCTGGCACTGCTTGGTCTCTTTCTTGCTGCAGTGTGGTCCATTTGGTATACAGGTCGTCATAAATTCCGACAGGGTAGTATTGTTTCTTAATAGCATCCTTGAAGGATTCCCAGGTGGTCGTGACTGAAAATAATGATGTTTCCTCTGTTTCCTTTTGCTCACACAAAGTTTCCCACCAATCTTTGACATGGGGAATGGCTTTGAGGAGCGCAAAAGTAATATTTTCTCTATTCAAAAATTTATGAACAGAAAAATACCCTTCTAGTAGATTCAACCACTTGTCTACAGCATCTGTGTCTATCTGACCTTCAAATATAGGAATATCAAAGTTTATTTGTACCTTGAAGGGGGCGACGCCTGTTGGTAGTCGCCGAAGGATTTGCGCGAAACTATCCATCATCTCGTTCCTCTGTTGTGTGAGGGCTTCTTCAATCAACAGTTTGAAAGGATCTCCTGTCCCTTCATCTTTCTTTTCTCCTACCATGGGAGGTTTCTTAGGCGTTCGAGAGCTTCTGTCCTCAAGAGAAACAAGTTGGAGACCTAACCCTTTGTACTCCGACCTCGTTGGAGATATGCATTAAGATGACAAGGAGCAGACCGCTCTGATACCACTGATCTAGATTTTATGAGCAGAAAAAAATGAATACAGATTATTAACAGGTGCTTAACACAAAATAACAGAGATACAGTAAAACTGGTTTTCTATTTAATAACGAAATAAGCTGAAACTGTAAAATGCAGCGTAAACAAGCTTGTTGGAATGGTGGCAGCTTATCTCTGAGAAGAGATGTGACGACAATGTGCATTCACAAGAAGCAGGTTACAATGAGGCTTTGAATGCCTTTTTACAATAAGAAATAATTCCAAAAACCCTAGACATCTAAAAACCTAACCCTAGGAGATGAAGCACCAAAAATCATGTGGGCCCCGTTTGGGTAAGTTAGTACATCAACTTCCTGGGGTCATAACTTTTGCATACGATCTTTGTTTTAGGCGTGTGATAGCCTGTTGGAAAGGTATCATCAAGGAGATTCATTTTGGGGGATCAATAATGCCTTCAACTATCATTTAAGAGCTCGATACCGAAAAACCTTCATTTAGGCCCTCAAAATGGCCCCGAAAGTTAAAACTGCTAAAAATAGTAAATTGCCAAAAATGTCAGAAAACTATTTTGAGCCAGTTGGAAAAGGTGGGTGGCCACTGATATCCATCTGGATCACTATGAGAGAAACTGAGACTCATAAAACCACCAATTAGAATCTTTTCATAAAAAGTCCCAAAATCTGCCTCTACACCCATGTATTCATTCTAGCCCCAGAGATTTATAAAGTTTTCCTGCACAGAGGGAAGACTCCTCTTTTCTCCATGCTTCTATACTCGTGAGGCCAATCATATATAGAGGAATTTCATATGGAATGTAAAACGTTCTAACTCCCTCATAATTCTAAAAACAGATACAAGTTACAAAAAGGAAGAACATTTGTATTATTTAATGGGACCGTTAGTAATCAGTCTGTCATACTAGGACTCCCTTCTCTTAAGCCGACATATGTCCAAAACTATCTGAAATACACCAAAATTTTACCTGAGGATTCACCTCAGCTTGGCGATTTCCTCCTCCAGGGTACTCCACCAATCGAAATTTTCCCTGACGCTCTCTATTATCTCGGTTTTGGCCTCTAATTTCCTCCTTTTTATCCTCTTCTTCTTTGCGGTTGGGTGGCAGGTTCTGTCTGTGTGTTCATTTATGACAAGATTCCTCATAACAGGGTTTAATTTTACTCCCAACTTTGTCTCAGTTTCAGGTTCGGTATGAAATTTAGTCGCCAGCATCTGCAAAAACCATCTTTCATTATTACTTATTGACCTACCCAGTACCTTAGCTGAGAAACCAGTCACGCCAGAAACCATTTGACGGGTGTTATCCATGCCTTCCGGACTTCACAGAGACCTTGATTTGGCCACTCTTTGAGTTTACAAAATTCAGGAGCACATGCCGAGCTTGTTTTTCGTACGCATAAGATGACAGTTTCCTAGAATAGGATAAAATGATTCATATTTGAGATTTGATGGTTTGTGTAATTTCCTTACGAATTACTGTCACAGTACCTTGGTGTTCCACGCTTCATCAATCCACTTCGAATGATGAGCCTCAAGTTAGTTATGCGGTGATGTCCTTTTGGTATGTCATACGGAAAAGTACCTGGACCAATGATGTGAGGTGATCTGACCAACCACCATCCTCCCCGCGAGCTATAGACATGACGTTTTGAACCACGTGACATCGGGGCCATAGGAAAAGTGGTTTCGGGCAATCCTTCGTCTCCCCCGATGCGTGTATAAGAGCGCCACGCATTCCCCATTGAAACCAGAGTAGTTTTCCCCTGTCTTCTTTCGCAATGTTAAGTTCCTTGCTATTTGTTTTTCCGATGTAGGCTTCAACTGTAGATCTGAGATTCTTCAAGATCGACAGCCCACTGAGATACTCCCTTCCCACTTCCGCTAGATTCATTCATACATTGTGGAATATAGCTGAGCGCCTTGAACTATCGTGCCTCTACTATGGTATAGTGTCTCGCTAAACTTTAGAATTTTTTAGATCCCGATAAAAATTGTTAGGGTTATAACATTGGCTCCAACTGGGGATGCTATCTTCTCAATGAGGTAGAAAAGAACCCGTGGACCCAGTGCCTGATCCATGGTGTTTTTTCCCAAAACATGTGTGTGTCCTACTCCTACCAAGCTCTGTTCACTGCTTCCAACTGCATGGGGGACGTCCGAGTGCATTATTGAAAACTGACTGTATCTAGTGCTAGAAAACTCAAACTGGAAATTGCTTGACCGACAAGCTTATTTTCACATCCCTACCTACCCTAAAACTACTGGGATGACCACTTACTCAAGTGTTGCTAAAGTGCCAATGCAGCCAATCAAGCAATTGGCTTCCTGATTTTACTTTGTTCACATTTTTCTCAAGCTGGTAGAAAAACGTAAAAGATGGCGGCTGAAAAAACAAATTGAATCCAAAATCTGAGCTTATGAATGAAGAAAATTCATCCTTCACTGAAGACTGTAATAGGATGGCCATCAGATCTTGAAAATCATGAAAAATCATTTCTCCTTGATGAGCAAAAACCGAAAGGCAAGCATCTTTCATCAGTGTTAGTTGTTTTTTCTCTATTTCTTCTGTTCTGGGAACATCTTCGAATTAAATGGCGACAATAGGTTTGTCTACTTGGCCATGCATATCAATAAAAATATTCATATATTCTTGAACATCTTCAAATATGACAGTCATATAATATGCACCAAGGCTATCCTCTTGTTCATCAAACAACTTTGATGTGGTTTCATTAAATTTCTAGAAATTTGTTTGAGGACAACCACTTTGACTTTCCAGTGAATAAATATAAATAAGTTCCTACTCATGCACTACTTCATAGTCTAGAGCTCCCGCGGGTGGATTTTGAAAACCCTGATTTTCAAATGACTTCAATAAAACCACTGCCTCTTCATTATCTTTTTGTGTTTCTGATGGACAAATGGCATACACTGCTTCATCTATGTCATTTGTTTCTTTATTGTTGGAAACTTCCATTGATGCAATTTCAAAATATTCATCCATGTCTATGTTGCTTAAAAATTTAACCACGATGTCATTCTCAAGGGAAGAGAAAATACTCTGAAACACCTTTTCACGTTGAGAATCCATATTGATTTCGCGATGGAGAAAATGACCTTGAACAATACTTTCTGGAGCAACTTCTTCTTCCTTTTCAGAATGATAGTTGAACATAGACTGCAAATTTGAGCTGACATGACCCTTTATGTGATTTTCCATAGAATTATCATCACCACTCTGTTCATGCTTGGAGGATCCCTGTCCTAAGATACTACAAATATTTTTCTTCAATAATTCGAAATAAGAAAAACATAATGGTAGGGTTGTCCTACCTGATTTGAAACCATCTTCAATTTTATTGCCAACATATGGTTGTATTTCAGCGCAAGCAATAGGGTCTTCAAGCGCATGAAAATAATGTTGTGACATCTTGTCATTCTACTCCATTGATCTAGCGTGGCTTTGCATAAGGACATATTCTTTTTCTTCGATGATGATTTTAGGATTATTGGGACAACGGAGAATCCTAAGTTTATGCAAATAGGAGATTATTGGAATGATGAGACAATTGAGAGGGTTGCAGACTTATTGCAGGAATACCAGGACTTATTTCGAACTACATTCTCAGAGATGAAGGGGATAGCAAGTGACTTAGGCAAGATGAATATCCCACTCAAACCTGAAGCTAAGCCAGTAAGACAAAGACCTTACAGTTTGAACCTGAGGTACAAAGAGAAGGTCAAGGCTGAAATAGAGAGGATGCTAGACACAAGAATCATTGAACCAATAGAAGAATATGAGTGGATTAGCCCGATGGTGGTGCAAGACAAGAAGTCGGGTAGAATTAGGATCCGCGTGTATCTAAGGAAACTAAATGACACATGCTTACATGACCCATTCCCAACACCATTCACGAATGAAGTATTGGAGAACGTAGGGGGTCAAGAAGCATATTCCTTTACTGATGGATTCCTTAGGTACCATCAGATAAGAATTGTGCAGGAGTATAGACACAAAACCACTTTTCCGACGAAGTGGGGTAGTTATAAATACACAGTGATGCCATTTGGATTGAATAATGCCCCTGTGATTTTTTCTAGAGTAGTAGTGGCAACATTCAAGGAGTTCATCCATAAATTTTTGGAATTTTACATAGATGATTGTACGATGTCTAGTTTACTACATGATCATATAGAAGTTATTTGAATAATTTTAGATCGATGCAAACAGTGTTAGATATCGCTAAAATTAAAGAAGTGTATCTTTTGCACACCATTTGGAATTATACTAGGACATGTAGTATTCAAACAAGGATTGTTGGTTGATCCAGCCAAGATCGCAGTAATTCTAGAGTTGGAGCCTCCAACGTCAGTCACGAATTTGAGGGAAACTTTGGGTCATACAAGTTATTATAGGAATTTTATCAAATGATATGCACAGATTACAACACCCATGGAAAAGTTATTGAAGAAGGAAGCCAAGTTCCAATGGAATGAGGACTTTCGGAAGGTCCTAGACACATTGAAACAGAGACTGGTAACTGCACCCATTTTGATATTTCCATAGTGGAACAAAGAGTTCCAAGTACATGTAGATGCATCATCCATAGAATTAGGTGTAGTGTTGTCACAAAACAAAGAGGGGGACATCCATCATCCAATTGTGTTTGCAAGTAGGAAGCTATCTCTATCTGAAAAGAATTATACCACTACAGAACGAGAAGGTTTGGCAATGGTCTATGCACTACAGAAGTTCAAAAACTACTTACTGGGGCCTCACTTCAAGATGTATACAGACCATTCTTCATCAAAGTACTTAGTAAACAAGCCAATATTAGGAGGAAGAATATGTATATGGTTGTTATTATTTCAGGAATATGACTTTGAGGTCATAGTAAAACTAAGGAAGATGAATGTAGTGTAGAATTCCTGCAGAAACCCCGATAGATCTAGAATTCTAGTTAAATTGAACACATACAATTTGTTGATATTCAAGAGATGAGAGAAAGTTTTTTCTCCATAAATAAGAGAATTATATTAATAAAAAATGAATATACATGAGCAACCATCCTCAAAAAGGAAGAGAGGAGGTGAATATATAGAATTTCCAACATAGAAATTCTAGTAAAAAAAAGCTAGAAATAGCTAAAATAGGTGTCATAAGCTAAGGGAGCCCACATAGTTCGACCTAGACCACTAAAGATACATGTCACACACTCATTAATGTCCAGAAGAGTTAAGTGATGCGCATTATCTCACTTAATCTCACTTAACTGACAAGAGAAGCAGTTCCAACTCAGTTAACTGACCCAAAATAACAGTTACTAATAATAGTAAAGGCAAAAATCATTAATTAAGGAATAAATCTCTCACTCAAATAGGAGGTGCACATTCCCCAATAATGGATGAGTTTTGCATGGGTGAGTTGGAATAAATCATGAATAAATCAAGAATAAATCGAGAAAATCAAGAACCGAGAGTTGCGTCTTGATCTAAAATTAGCAATTTTCCCTAAAATCTAGGGATGAGGCGCCCTTCTTCTCTATGTGGCCAAATTAGGTGAAATAAAGTGTAAATGAATGTATTAACCAAGATCTAGGAGTCTAAGCTAGGTATAAACTAATGTAAGTTAGGGATATGCTCCAACACCCCCCCTTAAGCCTAACTGTAATGAAAAAAAATTTGAGTCACAACAACTTGGCCATTTTAGGTACTCATTACATAAAAGAATTCCTCATGAAAAGAGGAAAGAGGGAAAACCTCGTGGGAAAAAAACCCCCCCAAAAGAGGAAAAAAATGCTAAGTGGCCAAAAGTGACCTACTCAGTTGTCTCCACCACTCCAAGCATAGCTCTCAGTTCTGAAAATTTCTTTTCAGTGAAGGACTTGGTGAAGATGTCTGCAACCTGCCGCTCTATGGGGCAGTACTGCAGTGAAATGACTCTATCACAGATCAACTCGCGGATGTAATGCATGTGAATATCGATGTTTTTGGTCCTCTGCCTCTGAACTGGATCAATCAATATCTGAATGGACCCCTAATTGTCATAAAATATGACAGTCGGAAGTGGATACTAAATACCAAACTCGGAGAGAAGCCCCTGCAACCAAACAACCTGTGTAGTTGCATTCACTGCACCTCTATACTCTGCCTCTACTGTAGATAAAGCAATCGTGGATTGCTTCTTGCTATACCAATAGAATGTCCCTGAATCAAATCTGAAAACATAACCATAGGTGGACTTGTGGTTTGTACCATCGCCAACCCAATCAGAATCTATGTACCCAATCAGTGAAAGTGGGCAATCTACAGCATAAAAGATACCAAAACTGGGAGTACATTTCACATATCTAAGGATTCTCTTTCCATCTTTCCAATGAAGCTCATGAGGCTCCTGCATATATCTAGAAAAAAATCCTACTACAAAATAGATATCAGGTCAGGTGTGAGTAAGATACAACAAACTCCCAACCAACTGCCGATACAGTGTACTGTCCACCAAAGGAATAGTACCCGCATCCTCAAATCTGACCCCCGAAAGAAAGGGAGATGATGTTGGCTTGCATTCTGTCATCTGAAAGTGGACAAGTAGATCTGATGCATAATTAGACTGTGCCATCTTGATCCCTGAAGTAGACTGAGAAACTTCAAGACCAAGAAAGTAGTGCAACAGTCCCAAATCTATCATTGAAAATCGATCGTGCAATGTTGATTTTGCCGAATCAATAGCTAAAGTAAGGTTCCCTGTCATCAGTAAATCATCTACATAAAGTACTATCAGCAAAATTTAATCATCATGTTGCATCAAATAAACATTCGGATCATATTTTCATCGAATGAATCCAATGGAAAGCAGGAAAGAATCCATCTTTGCATACCAGGCTCTGGGAGCCTGTTTTAGGCCATACAAAGATTTCTTTAATATGAAAATGAGGGAAGAGTTCTAAATGTATCCCTATGGATGCTCCATATATATCTCCTCATTGATATATCCATGAATAAATGCACTCTTCACATCCATGTGGTGAACTTCCCATCTGCGAGAAGCGGCAATGGCCAAAACTAGTCGAATGGAGTCCATTTTTGCAACAGGTGCAAATGTCTCTGTGTAGTCTATGCCATGTACCTGTGAGTATCTTTTTGCAACAAGTCGAGATTTGTACTTATTTATATCACCATATGCAACAATATTTGTTTGATATATCCATCGGCATCGAACAAGCTTTCTTCCTTTCGGAAGTGGAACCAAGTCCCATGTGTTGTTGTCCATAAGAGCAGAGTACTCTTCATCCTTGGCAGCCTCCCAGAGTGGGTTTCCAGCAGCCTCAGAGTGTGACTTTGGATCTGAACCAAGTGAAATATAGCAATGTATGGGCAGCAAAGGTTCTGTGGCAGCCAGGGCTTGAGGAGCCGCAAAAAACTGTGATATAGTCCTTCTTGTATCCGCAGGATCACCGACTAGTTCACCCGCATCTTGCAGGGTTTTCTCTGCCCAAGTTGGAAACTGAGTTGGAGTAGCCATGACCTTCTCCTCATCCTCTGTATCAAACCTGAAAGGATTCTCTGATGGCTGTTCTAAAGTTCTCGAAGAAGTTTCTTACTCCTCCTCATCAATGACAACAAGCGGTTCCTCGGTAGGGTCTTCTGAAAAATCATGCAGTGATTCTTCTTCAAACTTCACACTTCGAGCTAGAATGAACTTTTCAGTGTGACAATCCAGAAATATATATCCTTTGACACCTTCAGGATATCCAAAATATATTCAAATATATATTCAACACTTTGAGGCTCCAAATCCTTCCTCTTATCTGTCGGAATGTAAGCCCATGCTCGTGAACCAAAAATACGAAAGTGCGACACTTTCAGTTTCTTACCGGTCCAACATTCAAAAGGAGTGGTGCCTTTGAGTGATTTATGAGGAAATTGGTTCTGAATGTATGCTGCACCATTAATAGCTTCATCCCATAGCTCGGGAGCTAATGATTTCGACTGTAGCATACAATTTTCCATCTCTTTTGAGGACCGTTTTTTCCTCTCCACGACATCGTTCTACTATGGTGTATATGGCACTGTGTGTTGTAGTTGTATACCTGCATCAATAAAAAGTTGTTGCACATATTTGTTGACATGCTCCCCCCCATTATCAGTATGGAGTATCTTAATCTTACACCCAAACTCATTCTCATCAAGTGATTTAAATTCTATAAGGCATTCAAATACTTCTGATTTTAATTTCAAAAAAAATACCCAAGTAAAGCAAGAGAAATCATCTATGAAGGTGAGTACATATCGAGCCTTACTGATTGAAGGTTGCAGGAATGAGCCCGTAATGTCACTATGAATCATCCCAAGAGGTAAAGAAGCTCTATGTGCCTTCCCTTTGTCAAACTTTTTCTCTGGATGTTTGCCAAGAATGCATCCTTACATACACCGCTTGTGAATTTAATAGTTGGCAATCCTTCTACCATTTTTTCCTTGCTGATTTGATGCAAGTACTTATAGTTTAGATGGCCAAATATTTCATGCCATAACCTGATGATATCATTAGATTGTGACAGAAA
Organism: Picea engelmannii; assembly: GCA_009831015.1. Classification (NCBI taxonomy): domain Eukaryota; kingdom Viridiplantae; phylum Streptophyta; class Pinopsida; order Pinales; family Pinaceae; genus Picea; species Picea engelmannii. The sequence continues at coordinate 33,681 of ML801475.1, read as the reverse complement.
TATAGTGCTAATATATTTAGGAACAAAGTGGGAGAATAAATACAAACGAGAACCGTGATCTGCAATTCCATGTGCAAGCTATGAGCCTGTGGAAATGTCGGTAATCACTGCAGAGTCCGGAGTGAACTCCACCTTCCTTCCAGATATGGAATGAGTGATCTGATATATTGAGAGAAGATTTGTGGACAGTGAGGGAACATGAAGAACATTTGTGAAGCATCCCCCTTCAAGATCAACAATTCCTTCTCCGCACACCTTTGCGGGTGTGGCATCTCCCAAGTAAATTAGGGATCTGGAGCTTTCTTCGATGGAGGAAAATTCATCTTTTGATGCAGACATATGGTTAGATGCACCTGAATCAAGGATCCAAGCTGATGGAGTGGATGTGACAGCCATTAAATAATGACCATCTCGTGCTCTCCCTCTCGTTCTGTTATCATCTTTCTTCTTTGCATTTTCGGGCACCGTGAGATTGTGCTGCTGCAATTGCTTAGCCATCTCATCAATAGTCTTCCTCATGCAATTTTCTTCGGGATGAAAACCTTTGGAACAGTAGCTGGAAAGTTTTCTTTCCTTCTTCTTCTTCTTACCCTTAGGCTCAAAATATTTCTCTGAAGATTGTGCGAATCTCTCCTTCTTCGATTCAGGAAATTTACCCGTTCCTTTTTTCTTGTCTTTTCCACTGCTCTTTGGAGCATCAGTAGCCACAAGTGCTTGGTTCTTGGAACGCTTGATGGAACCCATTTGGACTAAATTAGATTTCTCTTGCATCAATGCTGAAATGAAATCATTCAATGGAGGCATTTTCATTTTTTCCTGAGTCAATTTAGATGCTTGAAAAGACGACACAAATACAGAATATTCAGGGCCTAGTTTCAAGAGAATTGAAAGGATGAGTTGTCTTCCTCTTTCGTGACTCCACATGCATTCAGTTCAATGAGGAGGGATTTGAAATTGGTGAATAATTCTTGCAAGTTTCTAAAATGAATTGGACTTAGGGATATGAGTTCATTCTCCAGTTGATGCACTCTCATTGAATCCTGCTTGCCGAATAGTCCTTCCAATGTGGTCCAGACCACATCGAGAGTAGTGGCTCCACTGACATGAAAGAGGATATCTCTATAATTTTATAGGAATATCATCCCAATTGATTCATCTAATTTATTGAAATACTTTATCTTCTCCGCTGCAACAGTCGGTTCTTTCTTCGTTCCCATTGTTACCCGGTAAAGCCCTTTGCTTCGAAGGAGCAGAGAGATCTCTGTCTTCCATTCGAAGTAATTGAAAGGATTTAGAATTAGTTTTGTGGGCTGAGAGAGATGATCCATTGCTTATTTCTGCACCTCCTTATGATCTATACCTGCAAATAAAACCATGTACAATCCACTGGATTCAATCTATCTCCGATACCATGTAGAATTCCTACAAAAACCCTGATAGATCTAGAATTCTAGTTAAATTGAGCACATACAATTTGCTGATATTCAAGAGATAAGAGAAAGTTTTTTCTCCATAAATAAGAGAATTATATTAATAAAAAATGAATATACATGAGCAACCATCCTCAAAAAAGAAGAGAGGAGGTGAATATATAGAATTTCCAACATAGAAATTCTAGTCAAAAAAAGCTAGAAATAGCTAAAATAGGTGTCATAAGCTAAGGGAGACCACATAGTTCGACCTATACCACTAAAGATACATGTCACACATTCATTAATGTCCACAAGAGTTAATTTATGCGCATTATCTCACTTAAGCTCACTTAACTGACAAGAGAAGCAGTTCCAACTCAGTTAACTGACCCAAAATAACAGTTACTAATAATAGTAAAGACAAAAATCATTAATTAAGGAATAAATCTCTCACTCAAAGAGGAGGTGTGCATTCCCCAATAATGGATGAGTTTTTCATGGGTGATTTGGAATAAATCATGAATAAATCGAGAAAATCAAGAACCGGGAGTTGAGTCTTGATCTAAAATTAACAGTTTTCCCTAAAATCTAGGGATTAGGCGCCCTTCTTCTCTATGTTGCCAAATTAGGTGAAATAAAGTGTAAATGAATGTATTAACCAAGATCTAGGAGTCTAAGCTAGGTATAAAATAATGTAAGTTAGGGATATGCTCCAACATGTAGGACGAGATCATCTCTCACACATATTGACAGAAGAAGATGCAGGTAATTTAGATGATAATTTCCGAGACGTGCAGTTATTTACAGTAAGGATGGTGGATGACTTCTTCGCAAACACTGTGGAATTTCTAAGTAAAGGTATGGCTCCCTCCGAAATGATAGCTACACCAAAGAAGCAATTGGTAGTGAAATTCACAGATTATCAGTTGATTGCAGGGAAATTGTATAAGTTAGGGGCATATGGAATATTGAGGTGTTGTGTACTAGAACATGAAAGGTCGATTATACTAGAAGAAGAACATGATTGGATTGCGGGAGGAAATTACGTAGGAAATGAAATGACACAAAATATTTTTTGCACAGGGATTTGGTGGGCTACATTGCACAAAGATGCAAAGGAGCAATCCTACGACATATGTCAAAGACTGGGAATACCATCTAGGAGAGATGAAATGTCATTAAACCCACAAGTTATGTTGCAAGCATTTGATAAGTGGGCCATTGACTTTGCAGGACCAATCCACCCACAAGCAAGGAGATCAGGGGTACTTGACCAGGTGGGTGGAAGCAACACCAATTACTGATTGTAATACAAATACTGTTGCATGGTTTCTATTCAATAATGGCATCACGAGGTTTGGATGTTCGTGCATATGACTTAATGATCAATGTATGCACTTTCTGAACAAAAAAATTGCAACATTAACAGAGGAGTTTCAAATTCGTCATCAAAAGAGTACACCGTATCACACACAAGCCAATGACATAGTAGAAGCTTTTAATAATATCTTGGAGATGATTTGACAAAGATCTTCAATGTAGGGAGAGATGATTGGGACTTACGAATTCCCACAGTACTATGGGCTTACAGAACTACAAGTAAGAAGCTGGCATGGAAGACACCTTTTCGGTTGGTCTATGGGAAGGAAGTAGTGATGCCAATGGAATTCATTCTACCTAGAATATGCATTTTAACAATCACTGAGCTCTCAAATACTGGCACGGTAGAGGAGCGATTGGCACAGTTATTTCAGCTTAAGGAGGACCGATTTATTTCACAGAGAGAAGGCTTGACACGATTGACACATTAAACACAAGAAATTTCAAGTTGGTGATTTAGTACAACTCCATGATAGTAAGTATCTGTAGCATCCAGGGAAGTTTCACATGCACTTGTTAGGTCCCTACATGATCCAATAGATAACCAACACATGTGATGTGTGGTTGGAAACCTTGGATGGAAGAATCATGGAAGGAATGGTGAACCAAAGTTGGCTGAAACTCTATAGAGACAGTCGACAGTCTGCTCAGTAATATGGGCTGCGCCAAAACCCCTGTATTATAGTAAGTGTACCATAGTAGAAAGAAAAACAAGAAAAAAAAATAAAAAGTAGAGAAAGGAAAGAAAAGGAATAAAAAGTAGTGATGGGAAAAATAAAAAGAGTGTTGGAATACCAAGGTATCATAACTTGTGAAACTGAACTGATCATCACACACGAAGATAACACTGCGCTAAGTTCAAAGGCAAGATATGGATGGGCCCAACTGCGAAGTATACAACTGGATGAGAAAAGAACCACTATGCAGGTTGGAAAGACAAGACCGTTAGAAGCAGTCTGGCATGGAAACGATAGTTAGACGGTCGACATGACAGGTCATAAAAGAATCGTATATGCCTTAAATAAGAAAAGTCGTCAGAAATCACGAACAGATCAATAGTACAAAAGGATAATCATCAGGAGGATTTGGAAATTAAAGAACATTTAGTTACCAAGTCACCAACTATGATTCCATATTGGACAAGGAAGTTAAGGCTGGATGCGACAGGTATACTTGGCATGAATGCTAAAAACACCGAGAGGGCAAGCCAATCTAAGGCATTATTGCATGCAAGAAGAAATGATTAATAGAGCCAAATTACCAGAGTAATATTAAGCACCCTACACATACACACAAAGCTCATACACTAGTCCATCATATGGAGAGAATGACACCACCAAGAATGGGAGGATCGTCTATCGCAACAAAGAAATAATTGAAACAATCCATAGATGTGGGGGTCGAGGAGGTGGCTGGAACTTAGACCTCGACGACACCAAAAAAAATTCACAGATATTATTTACCTCCGAGGAAGGATGATGCACCCCAAATAACAATACTAGTGAATGCCAAGTACCCATTACCAACAACACTAGTCTCGAAGGGCATCGATAGCAATCAAGACATGCTCGGCAAGGTGGCCAACTTTAAATTTATGGACCACGATATCACTGACACACAAAAATTACCTGAGTTGGACAAGAATCAATATTTATGCCTGAAGACCGACCTCGACACAGGAGCAATTCGAGTGGAACCAAAGGAATGGGCGTCGGCCTTGGAGAAAGAAAGGATACTGAAATTGTTCGAAATTCAACATTTCAGACGAAGTACAAAAATCAATGTCTATGTTATGGTATAACTCAATTGTGTCCATGGTGGGACACTCTGGCTTGATCCCCCTTTCTTGATTGATACTACGCTAATTGTGTGTATCACAAGGTTGAGCAAATCAGGCGAAGACCCATCATTATTATTCCACAAAATGGGAGAGTGAGCCCTCTTTGAGGCCATGAAAGATAAGTATGACACATTTAGAGGAAAAATGGGTCTAGATGTAAAGAGAATTAACGACAGGGAGGTCAGGTTTAAAACACGAGTTTTGTCCTGCAAGCTGTTGTGCAAATGTCGAAGAGACGAAGTGCCAATAGTAATATTTTTCACAGTAGAGAAATGCAAGGAAGGAATTCAGATGAACTAGGTGACATTTCTTGTTAACCAATTTCTACAAGATTTCATAGAGGCCTAGGAGAAGGGCGTTGAGTTTCACTATGCATGGTTACTCATTCTCATTGTGTTGGTCAGGCGGTAGGATCCTTCATATTACCAACGCATGCAGGCTTCATGTTGTATCCCTTTGGATACTAGCTATGCCAACTTGTGGCACTCAACCATCAAGAGACAACAGAATGACAACAATGCCATTTTTTATATGTACTTGCAGCTCATTAAGAATGTAGTAGAGATTACACTACACTTACAACAGGAAGTTGTCATCGTATACATGGATGTATGTGATAGTCCATGCGCTTCAGAGCTGACATGCACCATTTGTATGTGCAAGAAAAAAAGGATCCTACATGGAAAGAGTTACCAAACAGTTACCAATTGACAGTCAAAGATGTGCACTTAATCATCTCTGGCTGGGAGGACTATTGGAAGAGACCAGCCGATAAGCCAGGGTCCTCTGACGAGGATGAAGACCAAGAGAAAAGTGAAGAGGAACAGGATCAAACGAATGGAACAAGAAATTGTCCTGGCCAATCTACATGAGTCCCTCACATAGGGCTCAAAATAAAGGATAAGGGGCCTAAACAGACAGCAGAGGTTCGAAATAAAGCTACGACACAGTAGAAGACTCCGTTCTATATCTTAACAAATGATGATATGGATAGGATTAGATATCAGATCTAAGATTGCACAGAGGAGTTCTGGGAGGAAGCTGCAAAGAAGAACAAGGACTAATAGAAGAAGGTCCAGGATCATTTGGGCATCCTTCAGTAGATCCTAGAAACAACATGCGTTGTGAAAGACCCCAGGTCAGGGGATGGACCATCCACATGACCAAGGATAGAAGAGGAAAGGGCGCAAATGGCCCTAACACAACTCTCAGGGGAACACAAAACCATACAGATTGAGGCAGTTGCAATAGATTTTCTAGCGGGTGAATTGCAGGAAAAAATAAAGGCATTGGGATAACTTAAAATAGTCGTATCTAGACTACCCATCCAAAGAGTCCAGTGGTTACAAGTAAAATTGGTCCAGGAAATAAAGAATAGAGGAGACATTATGCACTAAGACTTGGATAGAATGAGGGATGAGAGAGCCCAAGTATAGGCACAGTATGATATGGCCCTTCAACAACATATGGAGATTGAAGGTCGAATGGAGGAAATTCTGAGGACTAAAGAGGGCGTAGAGGATATGGAAATGAAAGCACAAAAGGAGAAGGACAAAGTTGAATCCATGGTACAGAAGACATAGGTAGTCATCAACAAATTATAGAAGGAAGTACCAAAGGTTCCCCTGGTCATAGAGGCCACTATGGAGGAACATTTGTCCAAGATTGGTGAATTCATGAAGGGCTTTAGAGCGCAGATTCAATATTTGCAACAACATAGCAGACCCAGAACACCACCAAAGGTGCATGAGGGAAGAGTGAGGACAACAACGACAACGGTTGTGAAGATCAAGAGATTCGAAGACAAATGCACACAAATTTGCGAAGAAAGTGCAAAGGTATGGGAAGAGATCATGGGAGACCCAGAGACGAAGGCTGTAGAGTTCAAACTGCGAGAAGCACAAGAACAAATAATTGAAGTAGCAAAGAAGGCGACTACCTTGCCACCAATCGAGCGTATGGCAACCATTTTGGCACAACGACATGCATATGTCGAAGTAGAGAAACAACGATACCAACAGAAGGTCCTTCAACAACGACTAGGACCAAGGCAGGAAGAAGCAGTAAGGATTATTGGAGACTTGGCCACTATACAAGGTAAGTTCAAAAAAGCCACAACCGAAATAGAGAACAAACTCTGAGACTTGAACACGCAGGTTGTAGAGGAGATAACAACAAAAGAGGCCACAATTGTCACAAAGGTAGATGTAGTTAAGGCTATTGCTCAACAATTCATCATAGCGTGGAAGAACATGCAACAGGCCTGAGTGGCTCTGGACGAGCTACATGTGAGTGTTGGGGGCCTATTGGACAAGTAGTTTTGGATGCAATTTTGGGAGAAAAACCTAAGTACAAATAAAATTCACGGAAGGAAGTAAGCACATGAAGAAGAAAGGGTGCAAAAGGAAGAAGGGGTGCAGAAGGAAGAAAGGGCACAAAATTAAGGAAATCACGTAGGACGAAGACAACACACAGAAATAAGAATAAAGAAACTGAGTGAGAGAATAAAGTGTACAAGCAAGCAAACAACACATTCTGGAAATAGAAGTACAATAGAAATGCTACATGAAGAGAGAAAAGCAGAAGAAAGAAAACAACCAGTGAACTGAAGCTAGATATGTGATGCAGGAGCATCGTCAGCAAGCACACATGGAGAGACAATTCATCGCCCTAGCGCTCCGTTGAATCATTTTGGAATCTTAAATGCTGGCATTTCCTATAAATATTTTTGAACTGATTGAAAAAAGAAGAAGATCAAAACGCTTGGGAGATGAATGATCATGAGCGATCTGGGAGTTTCACTTCTAGACTTTAATGTAATGGAACTTAAGTAGTAGTTAGATTCTTTCGAGGATAGAGGTAGTCAGAGGGAACCCTAGGAACCTTCTTGTATATATAGATGCATTGTAGGACCAAATGAGGCTGTTGGAGATTAGGTTACTGGATATGATGGTAGTTGCAGATTAGTAAGAGGTAGGAGTAGGAGAAAGAACTAAGGCTCTGTGGTAGTCCATTCTCTATACATATTTGAAAATAGATAGTCATCTTAATAGGAAGAAAGCAGTTTTCCTACATATAAAATTTTTGTGCGTTTATGTGTATATGATGAATGTTATTTCTGTGTGTTTATGTATGTTGTATATGTATGTGATAGGTTTTCATATGCAGTAGGAAGATAGACTTCTATGTCTTCATTGAGGTTGTTATGTTGTTCTGAATTCTTTAGGTTGTGCAAGGACTGCACAACAGAACATTGGAGGTTTTGTACCTAGCGCAAGGAGTGTGTATCTAAACTTTGTTGATTTAGAAAAGAATGTGCCAGGAGGGTGCACTAGTGCGCTGACAACTCAAGGGAAACCTCAAGCTTGCTAAATAACTTAGAGGAGAAACTATGTAGAGGAAGCACATAGAGCTAGAGTCACTGAGAACTCTATAGAGCTCTGCTAGGTGGGCATTGAGTAGGTGCAAGTGTGCACAAAAAGACTCTGTTTCGATATTGAGAAGAAAGAGTGTCAAGAAGAAGATAGCCACAGAGTTGTTGAATACTATGTAAGCTCTGCGATGTGCATTGAGAAAAACTTGTCTAGAAGGAACAAGAATCCCTTCGAGGAGTAAAGGGACTGAAACCTTAGAACTTGAGTAAGTAAAATCTCAAGAGAGACAACGCAAGGAGTGCGCGCAGAAGTTAATTTACTTCAAGTTCACAAGCTCAGGAGGAGTAGTGCAAGTGTGCAAATAGAGCGCAAGTGTGCACCAGAGCCAAGCTCAATTTTCATTGTCAAAGATCAGGAGGAAAAGTGGATTTGAGACCCTAGCAACTGGTTCCATGGGAGAAGGTTCAAAGGCCACAACCTGTGAACACTTACAAAATTTTCCCAAGTTCGAGAGAACAAAGAAGCTCAGGAGGAAGAGCGATAAAAACTGTCAGATTGGTTGCAGAAAGAGATATGGACCATCAGATCAGGGTCCAGGACGAAGGAGGAATGCGCGAGGAGAAGGATGGATCCCATCCATTAAATCTAGGTGCGAAGGACCAATAAGCGTTGGATTTAGGTAAAGTGCACGAGCCTTAACCCTTTGTGTGCATAGGGGAGCGGACTTGCCGATGTCTCGAATTCCCAAAGTGATTAGGGAAAGTCCATAATCTAGAGGGATAGGTGGCCTAAGATCTATAACTCCAGAGCGAGAGCACTTCAAAATTTTTTTGGATAAGGAGAAAGAGAAATCATCGAAGAGCCGAAGGCTGAAGTAAATCCAGGTTGTTGGTTGCTAGGAGATACGTGTCGACAGATCTGAGACTTTGGAGAAAGAGACTTCAGAAGATTTCAAGCATGGAGTGTGAAAAAATCTCGAAGTCTTGAAGGCCAAAGCATATTGCAGCCATACGTATGAGACCCCCCCTTTCTCTCCTCTGAATTCTCTTATCCTCCTACTATAGATCCCAATTATACAGTTGTCTCATGTTCATCTCCTTCGCTTAAATTTTTGAGCAATTCCATCGAATGCTCTTCTTTCTCCATCTCTTGGGCACATTGAAATGTGTGCTCTTTCTCCTTATTACCAATATGATCAATCTGAACCTTCATGTTATCTTCATATCTTGTGGCACTAGCTGGAAATTCAATTGAAGACTCCAGTTTTGTAGTCTCACCACTTAGTTGCTTTTCAACTTCCTCCTCTGACAGATTGACTTATACCATCTCCTCTTGTGTTGGTTCAACTCCAACTTCCTCCAATTGCTCCCCAGGATGGTATGCTCCTCCACCTGTTTCCAACTTGAACTATTGGATATGCCTACTTTACATATTTACCCTGTTGATCGCCTATTCAGCACAGGGGTCAACTCATGTGCCATGAAGTGTTCATCCATGTTGAAAGCAATTTTGGTTCTACTTGGGTATATAATACCCCAGCACTTAAATTTTTGTAAACGAAATGTCCGCACCCCTGCGTGGGTTTATAATGTAATAATTCTGCATGGATCATAGTTAGGTCAGGTACCTTGGATGTTGTCATCAGGGGAGTTCCTTTCATCGAGGGTTTTTTATCCTCAGGTTGTCGACCAGACAAGCTCCTGGCCGACTTCCCTTGAGTTTTTCCCTCCACATGACTTCCTCCAAAGTGGTGGAAGGCGCCTGATGGTCTCATTCATTTGGTAACCTCTTAGGATTATTGTAAATGACCATGCCAAGCAATGTCTAAAGTTTCGCGGAATTTCGTCGAGTCTAGATAGTTTTTTTTTAATTAATTAAATTTTTTAAAATTTAATTAATTAATTTTTTTTGAGCTAAATGTTGTAAAAACTCCGTCTTTGGGATTTCGATAGGGGTATTTGTGCTCAAAATGAATGGAATAGCACTCCCTACACCCATGGACCAAGTTTCAGCTCAGTCAGACTAAGTTTACTATGTCTTAGTCCACTCAGAGTCAGTCTAGGGCAAAACAACAATTTTAATTGCTAAGATGATATTATTTAAATATCATGAAACATTGTAATTTTGAGTTAGTGAGTGGATGTTAAGGTGGAAATGAGCAAGTTAGACCCTCCTAACCTACCCAAACCCATCCTAACCTTTTCCCAACTTAATTCAACCTATTTACTCACTTTTTCAACCTTCTAAGTCTTGCCCTAAGGGGAAAAACGACCCACTAACAACCAAATCCCCCCAAATCTTGCTTAGAAAACTGAAAGGAAACTCCACACATGTGGAGCGCTCCCCTAGACCTACCAAAACCCTAACCCAACCTAAAAACCTAACCCTAGACCTAACCTCCTCTCACAAAGAGCTCACGCCCTCCTTCATTTGCGCCCCCTTTAGTTGGAAACTCACTCCAACTCAACTCTAAACCTAACCACTTGCTATTCTAAGCAAGTGGGCCCTCCTATTATGCCTAGTGCGCCCCTTTAGGTTAGATACCTATCCTATCTAACACCTCCACCTCACTTTCTCTCAATCCCAAGCTCCAAACCCTAAGTGGGGCGCCCCCTCTCTAGAGATTTGTTCTCTCTCTCTCCTTTTGACACTTGGAACTCATCCAAGTGCCCTCTCTTTGCCTCTTGGGGTATAAAGAGAACCCTTTCTCACTCTTTCACTCACCAATCTTTGTGCTAACACTATTATGCTGAAATTTCTCACAATTCCATCTTCTTGCTCTTGCCATTTTGCCATCCATTCATTGCTCTTGAGAGTTTTTTTGGAGGAAGTACTACTCCAACACTCTCACTTTTGGTAATGATAAAAAGCTTTGGAGGATCATTGATGCATTCATGGTTGTCCTTTATGTTCCATACATATGAGGTGATATTGCTTACTTGTTGTTGATTTGTTTATGGTAGTAGATCTTGGGTACAAGTTATCTTGCTTAGGTAAGCTAGTTGAAGATTTCCACTTGCTAGTTTATGTTTATCTTGGATAACCTAGGATTGTAGTTATCTCTTCCTATTGTTGTTTAAGAAAACTATCTATGCCATATCCATATTTTCTCTAAGCTTTTGCAGGTCACTTCAAAGGTTTCACTTGGGATAGTATTCGGAGAGGAGTCTACCCTTGAAGCTTTCTTACACTCCAAATCTCTTTCCTTTATCATATAATTTTCTGCAGCCATTCCAACTTATTTTTCAGCTTATATATTAGCTTTAGAAAGGTCAAAAAAATCAAATTTTCATATCATATTTGTTTGTTGGAAATTTTCTGTGTATACACAGAAATTTTCTGTAACTTTCTTGGTGTTTTTGCAGCATTTCCAGCAAGCTTTTGCTTGTTGTTTTTGCAGGACAACGATATATTCTAAGGGTACAAGCTGCTCATAACACCTAGGAGGCTTCCAAACTCATTCTTCTTTGGTTTGGGTAACATCTCTCCTCTTCTCTCTTGCATTTCTCTAAGTTTTTTGCAATTTTTCTAAGTCTTTTGGATCCAAAAATAAACCTAACTTAGATTAGCTTATTCTTTGTTCATATAACACTTAGTGTAGTTTGTATTTCATTTATTTGTTGTATCTATAAGCTACCCTCTTTGGCCAATACCGGGAGGCTTTCCACCACCTTGGCCCTAGTAGTGGTGTTCCTTTTCAGTTCTTTCATTTTTGTCCATAAAATTAATCTAATGTTTGTTAACAATACTAAGGTAGTTCTTGCCTGAGGAGTAGGCCAGCAGCCTGTCTAGTCTCTTCATGTATGTGAAGGACATAAGACTCAAAGCCCTCCTTTTCTGTGCAATTTTATCTTAGTGGTGTTAACCTCACTTACCGGCACCTTGGGGGAGTCATCCCCAAAATCACCTTGGCCCTAAGGGAATTTAACTTGTGGTGACCTTCATGCTTTTAAGTTGATATATCTTAGATAGATTTGCACTTACAAGTTCTTTTCTCTCTTAATCTTTCATATGCTCTTACATCTAAATGGTTTATGGTTAGATAACTTGGATATGTTTCTAATGCTTTAGATCTTCTGCTTTTGAGTTATTTGGCTAATCTTTAAGAAGCATTTGAAGTGATAATTGTTTAGAAGATTTCTCTCATAAGTTGCTAAGTTACTTTGTCTTTTAAAGCTATTTCATTACATAACTTGGCATAATTTAATGTGGTAAATGGTTAAGTTTTAAACCTACGTTGGAGGCACACATTTAGCCCACGGCCTCACTTACTAGAGCTCACAGCCTAGCCACTAATTTCTCACGGCCTCATTGATTTAAATGCTCACGGCCTCACTCACTTAAGATCAGGGCCTATTGTGGGTTTCTAGCACATCACACATAGTATATTTTGGTTTAAAGTTTCATATATTCATGGTATAATTGCTCACGGCCCTCTTCGGTTTCACACACCTTGTGCACATGTGATAATATGTTTATGGTAGATGTGATGGTCTAACACTTATGCTCATTCTCTAATTTATTAATCTTTTAAAGCTCACACATCTTAACACGTTGCAAGCACACTACTTATATCGTCTCACATGCTCATGGTTTAAATCTTATAAGTGCTTTAAAGTTTAATCTTTCATTTCTATTGCAATCATATCACATGTGAATGGCTTATGGTTTTATGGTTCATATCTTGTATAATCCTTTCATGTGATGCTCATTGATGGTATAAACTTTGTGCTATAATCTAAATATATCTTTACATGTTGATGGTAGTATAATCTCTTTCTTTCAAGCACTCGTTTTACACACTTTTTCTCACGGCCATACGCTAAAAAAACTAAAATAAAAGTGTCTAAAACTCTTTAAAATACACCCAACACACCTTAAAGACCCACCCGAGGGTCCTAATAACTCTTAGTAACATTTTAGGGATCTTAATCATCTCCCTCCACCATCTAAAACGGGTTTGAAGGACAGTCCGGCGGTAGTGGCGGGGGACCGTCCCGTGGTTTCGTTGGGGAGATCCCGTGACAGGACTACTTCTTACTAGGTGCGGGTTGACCTTGGAAGCTAGGGTAGGGACTTGTAGCCCTACTATCTTGAGCACCGGGCAGTTATTTGGGGGAGGAGGAAGTTGAGACACACATCTAGCTTAGGGGGTGGGAAATTAAAATTCTTAAGAAATTACACTTAGTTGCATAGATCACTTGTGTATGTTTGGGGGAAAGTAGATGTATTGATAGGCAAACATAACTTGTGATTATCTCATTGCTATATCTATTTACTTGCAACTATATGTCTTTATCTTGCATGTTGGTGTAAACATTTTGAATATCTTATTGATCAATTTATCTTTGTGGTGTGGATCAAGTAAGTGATTGAGTATCCCACTTGGGGAGGCATCACTTGCTTTGATCCTTGAGTGCTTTATGTGATTGGTTGCCAGTGAAGGCAGTCCAAATGGAGTAAGTGCCATTTGGGGCATGCTTGGCTTATGGTGTAAATTGCTTGTATCTTTCCATCTCTTGTACATCTTGTTGCATTTGTATATCTTTGTATCTAGCTGATGTATCTTGGTAACTAATTTGTAAATCTTATAAACTTTGTAACATTTAGTCACTCTTTTGTATAGTTATAATCCTGGTTTGGGGTAGTTTAGTTTGATTTAATTGTAATAAATTTTGTAATTGAACCACCCTCAAACATAGTTGACCCCTTTGCCCAACCTTAGGCACTAGTCTTTAGTTGACTTAGGGAAAGGGTTGCTTTTCATTTTAGACTTAGACTTGCACTTGCATTGCTGCTTGTCATCCTAGGCTAGTTTTCCCCTTAGCCTCTAATCAATTAAAATTAACTCCTAGAAAACCTTAACCTTAAAATTAACTTAGTAAATAGGGACAACCCCCCTTGGCTTCCCTAGGAGTAAGCCTAGAAGGAAGAAGTTCCGGTCAAGGTGACAGTGTGGGCCTGGAACTTAGACATTGTGTCTCCGAGGACACACTAAGTGAGTTGGACTTAGCTCACGTTAGCAAGTGTTCATTAGGACGGAAACATACCCTTCTCTCTAGGGCTTCCAGTTCCTCATACAACTCAACAAAATCTATGTTGTCTTCTTCCTCTTCTGTTGCAGGCTCTAATGCTGCAGTCATCTCCTATTCAGCTCCTGGGCTGAAATTTTTGAGCAATTATGATGAATGCTCTTCTACTTCAATCTGCATGACTGTCTTCTGGAAGCCATCTTCTACTTCTAGATTTTCCAATCAATCCTCCAACATCTTCAGCCCTTGCTTCCATTGAGTGAGAAATTCATCTGAATTCTCCTCTTTTTTTGCTGGGGCAAGCATCAATGTCTACTCCTTCTCCTCTTCTTTGACAGTCCTTTCCAGTTGTATTTCCTCTACCACACTTGCATCATAGACACAATTAGCTTTAAAATAATTTGGCTCCATGGCCTCTTTCTTGGATTCTTTTTGCACCACCTCTTCATGTGCAACACTTGTACTAGCCTCTGCTGAACTATTTGGAAAGAATATTTTGATTCCCCCAATGATAAGAATGCATTTCTGACCCTACTACATCAACTTTCCTTGTTGATATTAACTCCCAGCCGAGTTCATGAGACTTTCATATAGTCTCCTCTCTTCTCCCTTTCCCACCTAGAAATATGGGATTTCTCTTCTGCCCTCCTAGCAGTCTATGAGATTAATTGATCTCATCTCATTGCCCACCTGGAAATTTAAATCTCCATCACTACCCACCTGACAGTCTATGAGATCCTTAATTGATCTCATCTCATTTCCCACTTGGAAATACGCATTTTCACTGTTGTCCTCCTGACAGTCTATGAAACCCTCATTTGGTCTCATCTCATTGCCCACCTGGCAATTTGAAAATTCATCGCTGCCCCCCTGGCATTTTATGAGACCTTTAACTGATCTCCCTTCCACATCACTAAGGGTCCTCCCAATTTCTAGTTCACAAATGTAAACCATCTATTGTTCTGTGTCACTAAGGTTTTCAGCATGCCTCAACCACCTCCTTAACAGTTGTCACTGTCCTCTGGCCAACAATCTCTGAACTGGCCATTTTACTTTCTTCTTCAAAGGCCATTCATATGTCTAGTGTACCTTTGCTTCTTGTTGCATATTCAATCTCAGCATCTCCATTTTTTCTCTGATCTACCTAAGCTCTTTTAATATCTCAACTTTTTTTTTCTACTTGTGGTCTTTGTCTTGACAACCCTTAGGATCTACAGCAGGAGGAGAAGAGCATTCAGAGTATGAGACCCCCCCTTTCTCTCCTTGGGTCTGCTCGACCTCCCGGTCTAGGATAGTTCAAATAAAGGAGTCAAATCGACTCTTCAGGCCTTCATTAGACCCCAATTAGTCTATACATGTCTCCTTTCCTTCAAAGTACAGGTTCTATCAAACTCACGTGATCTTTCCTAGCCTCTTTGAATAATTTAAATAAAAAATAGTAGCTCCCCTCACTAGGTCCTTTCCTTCACATATGACCTCGGGTTGTTCCCTCATGTAAGCATGTGATTGTTGGGTGGCCAAGAGTGGTTTGAGACCACACTGCTTTTCTCCCCGCAATTCACTACCAGTTTCCACGTATTCCTTTGGAAATACCATTGTTTTGATTGCGGCACGCTCTAGGATTTTTAAAGTCTGGTCACTTTCTGCCCCACTGTTAGCTCCCAAAATGAACCTGTCCTTATGGTCACATTTTGTGGTGGATAGCATGGCTATTAGTAGTGTTCTCAAATTGGTTTTGAGTTTTTCTAGCTGCAAGACTTAGGTTTTGATTTTTGTCTTAGAAATAAGATGACCCATAAAGGTCTTCTCTTTAAAATTTTCATAAAATATTTCCAATAGCTAACGTGTGCTGAAAAGATGATGATTAGCTGGTTAAAGTGGCAACTTTCAACAACTAAGGAGCATTTCTCACAGGTCGTTAGCTGGTGAAAGCAGGGATTTTCAAACATCCAAAGAGCGTTTCTCACGGGGTGCACGCTGGTGAAAGTGGCAACTTTCAACAGCTAAGGAACATTTTTTATGGATTGTGCGCTGGTGAAAGCAAGGATTTTCAACAGCCGAAGAGCGCTTCTCACGGGCTATTAGCTGGTGAAAGCGGGAATCACGTGCGTTTATCCATGTTTTAAAAATCAAATGATGATACAATCAACCCACATCATGCAATCAAGAAGGATGCACTGGTGAAAGTGGGTAATCATGAAAACTCGAGTTGCACGTCCAAATCGGATTACAAATCGGATCCGGTTCAGAAACTCATGCTCCACAATCATGGCGTCAGGGATGGAAAATTCGAATTCATTATCGCAGGTATAGGAGCTGTACTACCTGGCTGACAACATCAAATCGGTTCATTGCTTCCCCAACACGCATAACTCTCAAATGTATGATAAGTTTCTAATGTTGAAAGACAGAACCGAGTGCTTTCACCAGCGCAAGACCTCGGCCCGGATAGCAGTTTGTTGTGTTGTGTGTGAAAAATCGGTTGGGATTTTGGGTTGTAGATGGCAAGGAGACACAGTGGGTCTGTACTAAGAAAAGAGTTGGATAGTCTATCCTTCCTACAGACGCATCTAGAAGTCTAGAAACACTTCTCAAACGCAGGTTGTGTTGAATTTGTTGAGAGGCTGCAGAATGGTTGTCACCAGTCAACATCAGAGGCTTTTGCTAAAACTTTCGATGGGAATAAGGCTCGTGTTGGGTCCTTGGAGATCATTGTAGATGAAGCTGCCATTGCTGCAGTGACCAGCCTACCAAGATCGGGCCAGAGTTGGTTCAAAACTACTGCCACCAAAAACTTATATTACAGAGAAGAGAACAAACATATTAAACCTGCCCTACATAGACTTAGAACCAGAGCAAGAAGATGAGAGCCCTGTCATCAAAAGTCCTAAACGTTCAATTGAATTTGCATAGAATTATGAGACCTTTACTCACACTGAGGAAGGATAAACATCAAAGAGCACTAAGTCGAAGAAAACACAGAAAATCAAGCATCTTAAAGAGGTAATCGCTCAGCAGGAGGTCTTAGAATGGGTAATCAAGGAAAGATACAAGAAGTTGTCTAATAACTTTGCAAAAACCAACGCTGCATTTGAAAAACTGGCTCAGGAAAGTGTCAAGGAAAAGAAGAGGAAACAAAAAATTACCAAAGACTACAACAGTCTATGGTGGCTAGCAAAGCGCCTTAAAAGAAAAATCAGAAGATTGAAGCAAAAGCAAAAATCCCACCTAGATTTGAAAGTGCTTGCTCAGGTTGTTGTAAACATGCAAGGGGATAAATCAGAGACACATTGATTTTTTGTTGAAATTGCATTTTTGGAAGTGAAATCTCATTTTGGGCTCAGACAAGGCTTTCACCAGCGCACAGCATAATTTTGCAACTAGTTAGCTGGTGAAAGGCAACGCTTTCACCAGCTAACCAGCGAAATATAAAGCAAGTTAGCTGGTGAAAGAAGGAAAAGCATTTTTGGAATCCAAGGACGGAGCATGCCATTTTTCACAGGTTATAAAGGAGTTCTAGAGTATCAAGGGGATAATAACTTGCTTGCAAAGGACTCAGCATCAGAGATTCGAGGGAATTTTGGGAACCACATGCTAAACAAATTTCCTCAAGTATCGACTATGAACGTTGAAGAAATACAACTGTCAAGACAGGTGCCTTGCCATGTTTCATAACATCACAGATTCCAGGAGTTGAAGAATACAAATGTCAATTTTTGAAGATTGAAGACAATTCGAATGCTAGTTTAGATATTCAGCCTTTATTATCAAGTTGTTTAGTTAGATTTGAATTGCTATTTTTAAATACAAATCCATGTTTTTAGGATCTGTAAAACTGATTGTAAAAGGCTATAAATGCCTATTTTTGCTAAGAGACAAGGGTTCAAATTGGGAGATATATTTTTCCACTGTATAGACTCTTTTTGCAGAAATAAAGTTCAGTTTCCTTTCGTTTTCAATATCAGAATTGTCCATGTTTCCTTTTCTGTACTTTGTTTCAGTTTATTTTAGTTCATGAAGACTTTTATCTCTTTATTGAGCTCATAGAATTAAAATTAAAGGATTCATCTCTATCTTGCATTAAGCCCTGCATGCACTTGTATTTTGCAATCAAGAATAGTGTGCTTCATCCCCTCCTTTCAAATTACTTTATCTTATTATCGTTTCCTTAAAGCACTGTTTCTTTAGATGTGTGATGAGTTGTTTATTACATTGATCATTAAAGACCCCATTGTCCCAAGCATATATACACATAATTTCTAAGTTACCAAGCATCCTTAGCCTACAACCCTAAGGAGTTTCTTGGAGTGATAACAAATTGGTGTCGTTGCCAGGGAGATGAAATCCAAGCTCTGCTTTCCTGGGATACGACACAGAGCTGATCTTTGATGATAGACAAAGATTAGACATTTTTAGTTGGTTGTAATTATCTATCTGGCGACTCCACAAGTTCATCCTGGCTCCTAAGAGAATCAGTACTAGGGTGAATCCTCAAGAATCACCTGCCATGCCAATGTCCAATCCAGAACTAATTCTCAGAAAAGGAAAGACAATTCAAGGTCAAACTTCAAGATCAGATATAGAAGGTAATCCTCTTTTCAGTTCTGGAAAATCTGCTACAAAAAAATTTGACTTCTTTTCAGAGATCATTGATGAAAAAGCAATTGTAAATTCTGTAGAAAAGCAAATTCTTTTTGGCTGGACAGCTTGCAAATTTTTACAGAGCCTCTTATCAGACCTCTTTCCCATTAGAAGATTCACCTCTTTCACATTCCTCCAGTTTTGAAGATTTTAAAAAGAAACTATCATTTTCCCCACCCTTGATAGTCATGGCTGCACCACCTCCTTTAACTAAGATGCAACAAATCCTAGCTGCTAGGTATGCACCACTCATATTGCCAAACCCAGTAGTAGCCATGCCAACGGGAGACTATCAAAAATATATGCCCAAATTCACAGGCGAAGGCGATGTGTCTGTTGAAGAACATATTGAGGCTTTTTACAGTTATGCTGAAAACCTTAATATTGAAGAAGAAGATGTTTGGACATGAGTCTTTGTCCAAAGCCTAGATGGCCATGCTAGGAAATGGTTCAAAGAACTCCCTGCTGGTTCCATTGCTGGAATCGAGCAATTGGATGAGACATTTCTGAAACATTGGGGTGATAGAAGAGATTTTGTCTACTATATCACAGAATTCGGAAACCTGAGGAAACAAAGTAGTGAGTCAGTCTCTGATTTCACTAACAGATTTAACTGGATGTATGGAAAAATACCAGCTGAGATAAAACCGTCAGATGCTTCTGCCAAGATCACATATTCTGATGCTTTTGATTCAGATTTTTGCTTACTTTTTAGAGAAAGGAGGTCACCAACATTATCTCTCATGCAAGATGTTTCCCTTGAGGTGGAATCAAATATTCTAGCCTCTCAGAAGCGTAAAGGAGATTCTGGTAGGAGAAGGCCAAAGAATGAGGCTTCATCTTCATCAAGTGCTGATCCAAAACTTGATAAAATGGCCAAGATGTTAGAGTCTCTGACCTCTGAAATATCTAAGCTCAAGATCGAAAATAAACAGCCTGTGAAGGGAAGAGGCACTTATGATTCTGCAGGTAGAAATACTAATCAAAATCCCAACAACTTCAAAAGAAATAATCAGCCAACTCAGATCTTGCAAAGAGAAAAGAATCCTACTGAAGATCAGAGGATAAAGGTCCCTCTTCAAAATGTTGTGATGGATGAAGACGATGGTGAAGATAAAGAGGGTGGAGAAGGTAACATTCATTATGTTAAAGAAGAGACAGGGAAATCTTATCTAACACAACACGACTACAAGGAATCATTGATGACCGAACAGACAGAAGATAATCTTATTGATGATGGCATTTTCACAACAGAAGATTAGAATAGATATAACCTCCGATCTAAATCTGATACTGCTCAATAAGATGCACCAGCCTCTCCTGAAAAGAGCACAGCCCATGTTAAGAAAAAAGATCAGACATCAAAAAATCAGCAAGCAAATCCTTCAAAGGTGAAAGCATCAGCTCCTCCCAAGAAGACTGTTGCCCCTGTCAAGCATCAAACTCCAGAAAGTTAGCCTCCTGTTGAGCAACAAAGAAATCAGGAAGCCCCTTCAAATCAGGTAAAGGTTTCTGATAAAGCTTCTGATAAGGCTCCATATTCTTTTAATTTTGAGGCTGAAATACAAAAAATTAAAATTCTTATTCCTCTAGTCGAGCTGATGAAAAAAGAAATGTTCAAAAGAGATATCCTCAAAACTCTAGATCCCCAATATGTATCCCTTTTTGCTGATATCCTCAACATATATGATGATAAGTCAACCATAACTTTGGGCCAAATGATAGAAGACAGAGATGAAAGTTGTCCTCCCTTTTACATCTCTCTAAATATTCATGAAAAAACACTACATAACTGTTTGTTGGACTCTGGTGCTTTGCACAATTTGATGCCAAAGGCAGTCATGGATGAGCTTGGGCTAGAGATCACCAAGTCTTATCATGACCTTTTCTCTTTTGATTCTCAAAAATTCAAATGTCTTGGGATGATTAAGGATTTGGTTGTAACCTTAACCCAAGCATCAATGAAGACTATGGTGATGGATATAGTGGTGGCCGACATACCTCCTAAATTTGGATGTCTACTATCAAGATCGTGGATGAAGAGACTAAGTGGCACTCTTCAAATGGATCTCTCCTACGCTACTATCCCTGTTTTTGGAGGGGTGAAAAGAAGGCTATACAAGGAATCTCAGTTGGCATGTGTAATCAGTGATCAGTAAAATCCATCCAATCATCCTATCTATTCGGTTGACACAGGTATGGGATCTTGTATTTTGCAAATTGATGATTCACTGCCTGATACATTGCTGCTCAGAAAGCCCACAGATCAGACCACAATTCAGCCCACAGAAACAACAGAAGACGACCTTTGGACCATGTTCTTTGACGGTGCTTGCACTAAGGAGTCAGCAGGAGCAGGAGTGGTATTGATTTCCCCTTCTAAGAAAACTTCTCATTTGTCCTTTAAACTCGATTTTAAAGTGACTAATAATATTGCTGAGTATGAGGCACTACTTTTGGGGCTGAATGCAGCCAAAGAGAGGGAAATTAAAAAATTGTAGGTGTTTGGAGATGCAGATTTGATTATTTAGCAGGTGAATAAGTCCTTTCAAGCGAAGCATGTCAGGTTGAAAGCATACAGAGATGAAGTGTTGAAGGCAATTCATGATTTTGCAAATTTTAAAATTTCATATGTGCCTAGAGCAATGAATGAATTGGCTGATTCATTAGCTGTGTATGCTTGTGCATTCATACCCCCTCTGCCCCATAAATTAACTTACAAAATTCAAGTTAAATATAGGCCCTCTCTCCCTAACAATGTAAAATTTTGGAAGGTTTTTGAAGACGATGCTGAACTCACTAGATTTCTTGCAGTGATAG
>ML801474.1:116437-133033 GCA_009831015.1 Picea engelmannii | reverse complement strand
AATTATATTTATAGACTGGGGGAAATAGGGGTGTTACAATAATGTTAGGGACTTCACAATGTATAATGATTCCATGTTGGTGATGTCATGGTTGGAAGGATCATTTGCTTCTAGAGACATTTCTTTGAGAGCAGTGATTCCCAAAGTTAAGAATCTTACATAGGGTATTCAAAGTATACAATTCTATCATATATGTAGGGAAAATAATTAGGACATCGACAAGAAGGCCAAATAAGTAAGGCAATTGGATGTAGGGAAAAAAACATTCTACATATGTTGTGGTTCGTATCCCTTGATCAGTTTCAAACAAATATTAAATTGGGATTATTATCTATTATATTCTCAATGTCCATTAAGAGTGATCATAGGTGGATGGTGTCATAATTATAAGTTGACATTGAAAATGATACAAATATTTTTTTAGGTTTAGTAATAATGGGCTCTTGTAGTGATCACCTTAGGGTTTGGTGGGATTTTTAGCCTCAAAGATCATAAAATCTAGATGAGGAAATTGGTTACTCCGGAAGAGGAAGAGGTGATGAGCTATAATGTCTTTCACAACACTCACAAACAACACAAACAACTTATTGTCAAAAGCATTTTTGAAATTGATGACATTGAACACAATGGAAAGAGTTAAGAGGGACTCCCTTCCTCATTGCCCAAAGTACACCATCCCAAAATTCTAATGATTAGCATAAATGCATGTACCTTGACATTTACTACTAGAAGCTTACACCAGTTAATGAAGCAAAAGAATTAAGAGAAATTCTCTTCCTCATAACCAAAGCACACCAACCCAAAATTCTAATAATTAGCATAAATATATATATGAACATTAACTTTTATTAAAAGTTTGCACAAATTAAATTAAAGAACTTCCTAACTAGTAAAAGGTTTACCTTTAGATATGAGTGGCTAACATATATTAAAAAAAACATACCATATAATGCATTCGTAGTTTTGAAAGTTCAATATTGTTTTGGATTTGAAATATATTTATTTATAAAATATAAAATAAAAATAAAAGTTTGAAAAATTAATATTATTTTAATTTGTGATAAAATTTATTTATTAAAAAATAAAATAAATTGAAAAACATGATGATTGACAAAGATTTAATCCAATTCCATATTTACTTTCTATTTACACATTTTTAACTTTTGACTAAAATATTTTAACTTTATAAAACAATTCAAATTATGATATATATTATGCTCATGTAAAAGCTTTTAAAACTATATACATGTTATAAAGTTTGGACAAAATGAAGAAAATTACATAATGTATAGGAAGTTTTAAAGGATTGAAAGTCAAGATATTTATGATCTTTAAATTTTTAAAAATATATTTAAAATAAATATTTTATATTTATAAAAAATTATATAATGCATAGGAGGTTTTTTAAGGATTGAGAGTCAAGATACTTACGATGAGACTTTCTCGATGAAAGATAAAGTAAAAGTAAATTTACTAGGATTGAAGTCGGGAGGTGGAGGAAAACATATGAACCCAATTCCATATTTCCATTCCAATTGGATTTTTCTTTTAATAATCAAATACAGCGTTTCAAGTTCCATCGGTCCTTCATAGAGCATCTTGTCCTTAAGATGTGCGACCACCGCTTCATATTTTTGTCGTCATAACATGTGCCAGTTCATATTTTGTCATTCTGCACAGATGAAAGGGAAAGGTTCAGCTGTCCAGCTGTCTGGGGCCTACCAGCTGTACACACCATATTCACTTCACCGAGACACACGCAGATATGGATCGTTTTGGAAAACGCGTTGAAACCCGAGTCAAAGAGAGCGCCCGGTACATTGTATTGGCGAGTCGGAATATAGATCACTCAAGGGTTTAATGTCTATAAATTTCTCTGCACATCATCACCATTTTTCATTGCAATTATTCCACAATTTTTGCCTATCTCAGGCCCTAGCTGATTTCATCCCTCGCAACCTGCTTCGGTAGCATCGATATTTCAAAACTACTTTAAATCAATGTTTAATATTTTATTCACAAGATATTTTTAAGGACAGGGATGTGGTTGGCATGTTTTGAAGGTACGATAAAACAATTATGAATGGAAAAGTAGTACCGCAGATTAATTTCCATGCTTTTTACGTGTGAGGGATGGTTGCCCACCAACAAGCCCGCGGTGCCAAGCCTATTGTCTTATCACTTTATGGGTGGAGTCAATTCACGGTACAATGAGGAAAAAGTGGAGAGAATGTATCTGGACTACAATTCCACAGCCATCCATTGAAGACAAGGACCGGATGCAGACAGCGTAAGAGATGTAACAACGGAAAAGTAGGTTTGAATGAGAAACACTATTATTTAATGGAAACCAATCAAGGACTGTATGTTAAACAGCTGTAGTAACAATAAAACAATTGAATGGACACCAGTGGTTTTTGGGAGTACCTCAAGGACAAGATACTCAAACAGCTGGACCCAAATATGTTGAAGGCAATGGGCGGCGGGCCGTGCCACTGAACACAAAACGCGTGGACACATGGTCGGCCACTATGCCTTTAAACGCAAATGCGTGGAAACATTTTGACCAAAGAGGCGAACGAAACATTTTGTTTAATGGGTTATTAGGTGCTTAAGCATCATAAACCAGTGTTGTTTAACTGTTTTATGAAATGGTTTCTTTTACTGAAATTTGATGATATAAATTTACATGAATTATTATTTTTTGTTGTTCAGAATTTAATTTTTATTATAGAAATGGATTCAGCATGCTAAAAAATCTCCGATACACTTGAAATATATAAATATAATCACTTAAATCAACAAATCTAACGAACAAATATCCCCCAAAAAAATCATCATTTCATAAAATATTTAACCTACAACATCATAAACCAATAACAAGGACCTTAACGTTTAATAGATCTACAGACCATCAACCATTTTTTATTTGTAAGAATGGATAGACATTCACGATACCATTTTTAAAATATTATATATATAAAATAACACATATGAATAATTAACCAATATAAATTACTATTACAATCATATGTAGTGAAGTAAATCGAAAAGTTAAGTATTTGTGGATAATAACTTAACTTACCCTTTTACAAAATTACAAGCAACTTGCCTGCACTCTCCCCAAGAGAATTGAGGCAACTCCCTTCATACGGTTTTGAAGAGTCATAACATTTGTAACATATTGGTACACAACTTAATCATATTCTTTGATTTCATCTTCGTTAATAAATTTAAATTTTCTAAATTGCTTTCCACACAAATTCATTATTTGTAATTTATGTACAACCAAATCAACTATTAATTAGATTCAAATTTTATCTAAATTCATGTGAATTTATGTACAATCAAATTAAATATTAATTAGACTCAAATTTTATAGTTTATAATATTAATGTTAGTAATTAAAAAAATAGTATCAAAAAGTTTTGGGTCAGATGGTTGGATTGTAGAATTTTTTTTAGCATTGTTTTATCTTTTGAGAAATGAAATTTTGGAGATGGTTGAAGAAACTAGGTTAAAAAGTAGGGTCACTGATGCCTTAAATGCTATTTTCCTGGCACTTATTTCTAAGAGTGACAAACCAGAAACCTTTGAAGGATATAGACCAATAGCACTTTGCAATTTGGTGTATAAAATTATTACTAAAATAATTACTAATAGAATAAAAACTGCTTTGTCAATTGGTATCTCAAAGAAACAATTCGGGTTTTTGGAGGGCAGACAAATTACAAATGCCATTGGAGTGGTACAAGCATTAAGGTAAAAAAATATCAAAGCTTTGGTCCTCAAACTAGATTTGATTAAGGCATATGACAGAGTGGATTGGGGCTTTCTAAGGTTAGTGTTTCTACAGGTGGGATTGAGCCTAAAAACCACAGATTGGATTATGGGGTGTGTTACTTCGACAAATTTTGTTGTGTTGGTCAATGGAAGTCCTACCAGATTCTTTAAAAGTTCAAGAGGTTTGAGACAAGGGTGTCCATTGTCCCCTTTACTCTTTCTACTTGTGGTAGAAGGGTTGAGTAGAATCATACAGGAACAAGTGAAGGAAAAGAATATAGAAGGTGTCTCAGTGGCAAGAGGGTTAAAAATTACTCACTTGATGTTTGTAGATGATGTTATACTTTTTGGGAATGGTAAAATCACAGAATGGACAGTATATAAGAAGGTCCTAGATCTTTTCTGCAAAGCGACACAGATGAATTTCAGTTTACAAAAGTCATTAGTGTTGGAAGCAGGTTGGTTAGATGAGGAGATTGAAAGATTGTAAGAGATCATGCCTTTTGAAGTAAAACCTTTAGATGATGGATTTAAGTATCTTGGTGTTTTTCTAAAACCAAACTGTTATAATAAGGTTGATTGGAACTAGCTAGAGAGAAAATTTGAAAAAAAGAATTTCAAACTGGAATCACAGGTGGCTATCCTTAGGGGGGAGGGTTACGCTTGTAAAAGCTGTATTAGAGAGCATACCTGTGTACTGACTTTCGTTGGAAAAAATACCAAAAAGTCTCTTAAATAAAATTAGGAGGAGAATGTTCAGTTTTCTGTGGACTAGCAAAAAAGTAAAAGAAGGGATGCATTTGGTTAGTTGGTAAAAGATTGCAAAACTAAAAAAGGTAGAAGGTTGGGGCATTAAAAATATCTTTACTTTCGGAAAATCTTTGGCAGCTAAAAGTCTGTAGAGGTGTCTAATGATGCTTGGACTATGGCATGAGGTGATTCATAAAAAATATCTTAAGAAGAAAACTGTTGTTGAATGGTTCAGAGTTGTATGGAAAAAATGGAATGGTATTTCAAATAGTTGGAGGGCCCTTACATCATCATTGACTATTATTTATGAGTGGTTGGTTTGGAAGCCTGGTAATGGAAAGGATATCAGAATTGGAGCTGATCCAATGATTGGATCTCAAAATTATTATAAACCATCAAGGAATCTCATAAATACACTGAAGGCACAAGGTATAGAGTACATTGCACAAGCAGGGGAAAATGATTTGGAGGATACAAGTTATATAAGATGGAAGAAGGCGGAATCTTTAGGACTAGAAGGAGAACAAAAAGAGGAATGTAATATGTTTGTAAGGGGATTAATTGGTTCATGATTTGAATTAAATAATGAGAAAGATTCTTTATTGTGGTCATGGGATACTAAAAGAGGACAAGTGCCAAACTAGCTTATGATGTACAAGTGATGGAGGATATGGTGGAAGATGCAATTTTCTGGTATAATAATCTTCGGAGGTGGCAGTTACCATACAAAGTCATCATGTTTATTTGGTTAATGTTAGAACAGAAAATTCTTACATGGGAAAATATGATCAAACGAGGTATAATTGGGCCTAGTAGATGTGCTTTATGTGGAAATAGTGAGGAAACAGTGTTTCATCTCTTTGTGGAGTGCAAATTTACTAAAAACATCTGGTTTACAATATTAAAGGAACTAAAA
Source organism: Picea engelmannii (assembly GCA_009831015.1). Taxonomy (NCBI): domain Eukaryota; kingdom Viridiplantae; phylum Streptophyta; class Pinopsida; order Pinales; family Pinaceae; genus Picea; species Picea engelmannii. Next base: position 127,584 of record ML801474.1, on the reverse strand, counting down.
ATCAATAGTACTTGGGAAGGAGGACAGATTACAGAATGCTTCCAAAACTGGATAAGGAAAGGGGAAAACCGTAAAGAAATCTCTTGCTACATTTGTTGGGAGATTTAGAAACAAAGGAACCTAGTTATATTTGAAGATCATCCTCTATCGATGGTTAGGGTGTGCAACATAATACTTCAAGGCTTGGGTGAATTAAAAATTGCTCAACCAAATAAGAATGATAGGATTGATAGGCCTCCTATTATTGACTAGGATTTAGCAGTGGGATTCTTTGATGGTACGTCTCAAGATAGGGGTAATAAATGTGGGTTTGGAGCTCTTTTAAAATGTCCAGTCTTGGGGACACTTAGACTCAAGATGAATTGTGGCAGAGGAACTAATACCAAGGGAGAACTATTAACTTTGTGGTGTATATTATATTTTGCATGCTATAAAAAACTATCAAGGTTACAATTGGTAGGGGACTCAAAGATTATAATTAATTGGTTTACTAATGAAAATTATCTACAGGTGGTTACTTTGCAGCCATGGATGTCAAAAATTCAAGTATTGAGAGGGAAGTTTCTACAATTTAAAGCTCAACACATTTACAAAGAATATAATGAAGAAGTTGACCAGCTCTCAAAAGAAGCATTGCAACTGGACGAGGATGGAATATTTTATGCAGAGGGAACAAAAATACAAACAGAGACATTTGATAGATTGGTTATCAGTTAAGAAAACAGTTTTTAAAAAGATGAAGAACTGGTATCTTTTTTGTATGTTGATTTCTGGAAAGTTTAATAGCTGACAGATACTTTTGTAGTTTGTATTCAAGAAGTTTGGTAGTTTTTTGTTGAAAAATGTAAAAAGAACAGATTTATTTTGTGAAGATGGAAAAAAAAGGGAACTTAAGCAATGTTTCCAGAAGACAACGATATGTAAAAGCCTTTTTATATTCACTAATATAAGCATTTTTTCTATTTGAAAAAAAAAAAATTAAAAATAATATTATATATCTTCTCAAATAAATATTTTAAAAATTAAGTTAATATATAAAATATATATGTAATAATACATGTATAAATATGTATAGAGGTATTACATTTCATACATGTGCATCTTTATACATTCAACAATATTTATTCATAATATTAATATTTTTTCTTGTATTATTCTTTTCATACTAATAGTTTGGTTTTTATCTAATGTTGTGGGGGAATAATAGAGAAAACATAATTTTTTCCCGAACTGTTTTTATGTTTTCTCTATTATTCCTTCCACATTGGGGGGAATAACAGAGAAAACATAATATGTTTTCACTATTATTCCTCCCACATTGGGGGGAATAATAGAGAAAACATAATATGTTTTCACTATTATTCACCCTCATATATGAGAAAACATGGAACTATTATGTTTTCTCTATTATTCCCCCCACCCAGAATATGTTTTCTCTATTATTTCCCCTAGCCCCATATAAGAGGGGGTGGGGGGAATAATAGAGAAAACATGGAATAATAGAGAAACCCCACACCCACCCTCATATTATGGTTTCTCTATTATTGCCCCCATCCCCACCTTCATATTATGTTTTTTCTATTATTTCCCACACCCAGAAAACATAATAATGTTTTCTCTATTATTCCCCCCTCCCATTATGTTTTCTCTATTATTCCATATGAGGGGGTGGGGGTATTTCAGACCACTATGGTCTATCCTGAACTCAAATCTTTTCCCCATGAGGTAGTGCCTTTACATCTTTAAAGCATGCACTATGACTGCCAACTCCAAATCATGAGTTGCATAGTGTATTTCATGCTCTTTCAACTTCCTTGATTCATAGCACACCACATATCCATTCCGACTAAGGACTCCACCAAGTCCCTCATTACATGCATTAGTGCATACAATGAAATCTTTATTTGGATCAGCCAACTATGAATGCTAGGGAAAATAGATGGTTAGATTTCATCAGTTAGTATGACTTTGACATAAATCATATCAAAGGTAACAAGAATAAAGTGGTTGATGCACTCAGTGGGAGGGTGCATGAAAGACATGCTACAACCATTAGCATGTATCAGTCAAAATTGAAAGATAGAATTCTAGAGGCTGCAAAATCAGATCAGAAATACATAGAGTTAAAGGAAAAACTTTAGAAGGGTAATTTACAGCAAAAAGTTGAAGACTATAAGCTGGAAAATGATGAGATTCTTAGATATAGGGGCAGAATTTATGTGTCCAATTCTCGAGAATTGAAGAATTGGATATTGGGAGAAATGCATAATGTGCCTTATGCTGGACACCCAGGTTACCAGAAAACTATTGCAACTGTCAAGAGCCAATACTATTGGTCATGTATGAAGAAAGAGGTTGTTGATTTCATTGCCAGATGTTTGGCATGTCAAAAGGTCAAGGCTAAGCATAGACACCCAATTGTCTTGCTACAGCCATTGCCCATTCTTGAGTGGAAGTGGGAAGTGATAACAATGGATTTTATTACTAAGCTACCCATAACCAACAAGCAACATGATTATGTCATGGTGGTGGTTGACAAGCTTACCAAAGTTGCCCATTTTGTTCCAGTAAAGTTTACCCACAAGGAAGCTAACATAGATTATGTTTATCTGAAAGAAATAGCTCGATTGCATGGAATGCCCAAGACAATTGTGTCTAACAGAGATCCAAAATTTAGTTCAAATTTTTGGAAGCGATTGTTCAAGAGATTTGGAACAAATATACAATTTAGCACAACTTATCATCCAAAATCAGATGGGCAGACAAAAATGGTGAATCAGATAATAGAAGATATGCTAAGGATGTATGTAATGGATAAACCATCAAAGTGGAAGGATTATCTACACTTGGTAGAGTTTTCTTAAAACAATGGGTACCAAACATCCTTGAATATGAGCCCATTTGAGGCATTCTATGGCAGAAAATGAAACACACCAGTCAACTGGGACAACACAGTAGACCGTGCAGTAGTTGGGCCAGAACTACTCAGGGAAATGGAAGAGCAGATGATAAAAATAAAATAGAATTTAAAGGCAGAAAATCTATGTTGAGAAGGGAAAAACTCATAGGGAATTTAATGTGAGTGATCATGTGTTCTTGAAAGTAAAGGCCAACAGAAGTTCCCTAAGATTGAGAAATTGCTCAAAGCTATCAACTCGGTTTTGTGGGCCATTTGGAATCCTGGAAAGGATTAGGCCTCTAGCATATATGTTTGCCTTACCTACATCAATGCATATTAATAATGTATTTTGTGCATCATTACTTAAAAAGTATGTGCCTGATACTAATAATGTCATTGATTGGAATGTGGAGCAAGAAGACGATTGTCAAGTGCATCTGGTGTGCATATTGGATCGGAAAATCAAGTGGCTCTGAAATTGAGCCATAGGGCTAGTAAGGTCCAATGGACCTGGTACGACCCTAATGATACAACTTGGGAGCATGAGGATGCTATCCGGGTAGGATACCCGGATATTTTTGAGAACTTTTTAAATTTTGAGTGTACATGTGTATACACTGCACTAAGGACAACACATAAATAAGGGGGAGGGGATTGTAATACCCCTAGGCTGAACCCCAAGTGTACATATGAATGTAACTACACTTTACTTATAACTTGGTGAGATAAATTAACAAGATCCTTAGTTTGGTACTATGCGCATTAAGTTAGTGCATGAGAATCTCACACCAAAGGAGTGCACACATTTGTAAGATTATACAGTGCGTCGTTTAGTGTTTTGGCGCGCACTTGTGTAAGTACACAAGAATGGCGCATTGAAAATGAAACAACTTAACGTATGCAACACGCACAAGTGTAAGTGCTAAAGGATGGCGCACTGAAGGAAAAGGATGTGAAACCCTGGATTGTTATCGGGCTAATTATTAAGTGCAGACACAAATCAATCCCCCTATCTTCACTACGAAACTAGAACAAAACAAGACAGTACACTACTCTCTCCTTAGATTTCAATTATCAAATGAGAAATGGATCTAGAACATACCTTTTAAATATCGAAGATCCGACTTCGCCAATGTAATCCAAGCTCCGTCATGAGGCTTATGGAGAAATATCTGCAAAGAAACACAAGCCAACGAAGACGAGAAAAACAGAGTCTACTTGATATGAAACTATGTATGTGATCAAGGAATCATACAATATGGACAAATAAGATTCATATAGGAAATAAAAGTATATATGTATTAAAGAATGTGGAAGAAAGATACAACCAGATGCCTTGATGTTGTCAAGTTCCTTCCAACAGTTCCTTGCTTCCCACACACTTCTGCTCCACGGATTCTGAAACTATAGATCTGATAGCTACTCACAATCTATCTTGACAAAGCAAAGATCAAAGCCAACATACAAGCTCCAAAAACTCCAAGCTACAAAACTCAATAACAAGCCAATCTCAAAAGCTAACTTTTTTCGTGAGAGCTCCTCTCCTTTTATAAGCTGAAGAGGATAAGGTGAGGAGGTTAGGATAATCCCACTAAATCATGAAATCGAGTAAGATCCAAACCGTTCGGAGGCCACCTCACCATAGAAGCTTCTCCTTCTAGAAGCATCGAGAAGATGCTTGTTTTTCCCACGTACAACGATTTCCTTGCCCTAGCTATAGTGCAACTTGCAGAAATCAGGGATTTCCGCACCCTAGCTATAGTCCAGCTCGCGGAAACTACACAACCTAGCTTTAGTACAACCTATGGAAATCAGGCATTTCCGCACCCTATGTATAGAGCAGCCTACAAAAATCCTCTTTAATAGGGTTTTTACAAAGGAAAATACAACTTCTTCTCTTAGGAAAAGTTCTTCTCCCTTTTTTCTTCATGAATTTAGGCCATTGACCCCTCCGAAGGAAACATATAGGTTTACATCATTAATGGTCATAAGGGTGACGAAAATAATGTGTAACATGGATTCACCACACATTGGCTTAGTGCGTAGGTTTTGGAGGCACGAGAAGCCTTTTGTATATACAATATGTTGTAATGCACACCTGTGTAAGTTTGAGAGGGTGGCGCACTGAAAGAAGAGTGTGCGCAACCTAGATGTCCCGCACACACTAGTTTAGTGCACAAACTTTATGTTTTTTGGGATGGTGATCCTGGATACAAAAGATCAGTACCGTGGTACTGAGAATTTAAAGGTAATCAGATGCAAATATAATGAAATACATCACTGTGGCAGATCGATCACATAAAAGAGTTCAGGGGGATAACTCCATTAGTTGAGGTTAAGGGGGCTGGGTTAAAGGGGCTTAAACCCAAAAAGGAATATTATATTAATATTTATTTAAAAAGCATGAAATAAGGATATATTATTTTATCCTAAGTCCCAAGTGTAACATACCCCGACCACCAACAGGCCGGGGGATGCCACTACTCAGACACTTAACTTAGTTCTGACAACATGTTGTAACGCACCCAGTATTTAACCGAGCTATGTCACATAACTTTTTCTCTTTTATATACATATATACACACACATACATATATACATATTGACTGCATGCAATTAAACATATACATACAATGCTCTAGCAAAAGCTTCTTATATAAAGCATAAACAAACAGTTGCATTATGTAAATATACAATTTCAGACTGAATTAACAACAAACACAGACATGCGACGTATACAAGGGTATAACCCTAAACATACGGACATCTATGCTCACACAAACCATAAAATCCATAAAATAACACATAAATGACAATGCAACATATAAACTCATCACATAATTGATACTTATCTTACTGAGAATGTCACCAACTGCGTGCAGACCGTCCACAAACCTCCTAGCCTTAGACTACACTATTCATCACTTTCAACAGTGAGTCACCCCCGAGTTGGGACTAGACTCCAACCAAGAAAGGGATTCCTAACCAGGCTATAGGTTCACGGTCAACTGGAAAGACTCCCTCTCAGGTGCTCACTCAACCACAACCTACAACCTCTCCTTCCCCACATGCCTGTCCCACCCAAGGAAGTGTGCCCCTTCTCTACTCAACAGTCCTTTGGCTGCCCCACTTCCCTTCCAGGTCTTCAACAACAGGCCGGACCAGAAGTCTCAGAGTGTTGTAGCCGCAGTTTAACACCTTTAGGAATCGATCCTCAACAATTCTCCCACTCAGAGAATTGCTCACGGACCTGACAACCCGCCTCTTCAATCCCGCTCTTAAGCTGACAGGAACACCAACAGGAATGGTTATCGATCTAGTCTGGGTATGGTGGTAGGAAGATACAAGGTAGCTCCAGGATTCACATAATGTATTACGAAAAATGGTTCTCTGGTTGCAAGAAAAATGGTAAGGTTCCCCCTCTACAATGGTCGATCTCCCCCAAAGGAACTAAGTCTCGGCAATAAGTATGCATGTCTCCAACTTGACACTTGTCATGTTGGACGTTGCTCTCATACACTTGTCCCCTACTTTAGGACTTAGGATAAATTAATTATTCATACTTTATGTTCTTAAAGAAATATTAATATAATATTTCTTTTCGGCTTTAAGCTTTCTAGCTTAGCCCTGTTCTTAACTTTAGGCCCTCCCTTTCCCGATTTGGTTGGAATCTAGTCCCCCTTCTCTTTTATCGTGGTCGGTCTACGCGTAGCGATATGTTTTATATTAATCATGAAACTTATACAAAATAGGCGCACTGGCCTTTAACATCTAGGCGCTCTGGCCTAATTCCAAGACATAAGCATTCAGGCTTATAATACTAGCTCACCAACCTATAACACATATCATATACATAAAGGTTCACTGACCTTAATATTGCGCGCACTTTAGTTATTGCGTGCGGTATCTGTTGACCTCAAGGTTGCATGCTCTTTAGTTACTGCGTGCAGTATCATCTGTCTTTAAGGTTGTGCACGCTTTAGTTACTGCGCGCGGTATCCAGAATGTGCACCTTACATCACTTTACTGCACAGTATATGTGCGCACCATGCCATGAAAGGTGTATTACAAAAATGATGTCTAAAAAGCTCACTACCTTAATATAGTTGGATTATATTTACATTTGGGATCGGCTGAGGAACATTACAATCCCCTCCCCTTATTTATGCATTGTCCTCGGTGCATCATGTACCAATATACAACAAAATTTTCAAGTTTTTTCAAAAAGATGCAGGTATTCTGCCCGCATTGCATCCTCATGCTCCCAAGTAGCGTCTTCAGGTTCGTACCAGGTCCATTGGACCTTTACAAGCCCTATGGCTTGCTTCCGGAGTTGTTTGATTTTCCGATCCAAAATGCGCACCGGGTGCACTTGGAAAGCGCCTTCTTGCTCAACCTGAATAACATTCCAATCAATAACATGATTAGCATCAAGTATGTATTTATTTAGCAATGATACATGGAATACATTATGAACAGACATAGATGCAGGCAATGCAATCATATAAGCAACTGGACCAATCCTCTCTAGGATTTCAAATGATCCACGAAATCTAGCTGCCAACTTGGCGCAGCTTCTGAGCTTCAGGGAACTCCTGTTAGCTTTCACTTTCAGGAAAAACATGGTCACCCACTTTGAATTCTCTGTGGATTCTATTTTTATCTACATAACTTTTCTGTCTGTCTTGGGCAGCTTTCAAATTTTGCTTAATTTTTAACATTTGGTCCTCCATCTCCTTGAGTAACTCTGGCCCGACCACTGTTCTATCAGCTGGGTTATCACAGCTTACTGGAGTATTGCACCATCTGCCGTAAAGTGCTTCAAATGGGCTCATCTTCAATGATGCCTGATACCCATTGTTGTAAGCGAATTCTACTAAATGTAGATAATCTTCCCATTTTGATGGTTTATCCATCACATACATTCTCAACATATCCTCTATCACTCTATTCACCCTCTCTATCTGCCCATCAGTTTCAGGATGGTAAGCTGTACTAAAGTTCAGATTCGTTCTGAATCCTTTGAACAATCCTTTCCAGAAATTCGAGGTGAATTTCAGTTCTCTGTCAGACACAATCATTTTGGGAATTTCGTGCAATCGTGTTACTTCCTTCATGAAAATATCAGTGACATCCGCTGCCTTGTGAGTAGTTTTTAGTGGAATAAAATGGGCAACTTTTGTAAGCTTGTCCACCACTACCATAATTGAATCATGTAGCTTACCTGTTCTGGGCAATCCTGTAATAAAATCCATGGTCACTACTTCCCACTTCCATTCATGAATGGGCAAAGGTTGTAGCAATCCTGTTGGGTGCCTATGCTCTGTTTTAACTTTCTGGCATTCCATACACTTAGCAATGTATTTTGCAATTTCTCTCTTCATACCTGGCCAAAAGTATTGGTTGTTGACCGTTGCTACGGTTTTCGGATATCCTGGGTGCCCTGCATAAGGAACATTATGCATCTCATGCAAAATTATAGGTTTCAAGTCCTCGAAATTTGGTACAAATTTTTTGTTTTTTGCAGTAGTATTCTATCTACTCCCAACTTATAACTATCCATCTTCTGTGGTGTCTCACCTTGCTGTAATTTTGCTATCAATTCTTTGTACTGCAGGTCTGTATTTGCAGCCTCCAGAATTTTGCTTTTAACATCAATCTGATACATGTTGATGGTTGTAGCATGAAGCTCATGCACCCTTTTGTTGAGTGCATCAGCCACTTTATTTTCTTTCCCTTTGATATGCTTTATATCAAAGTCATATTCGCTTAGAAATTCTAACCATCTGCTTTTCCTAGCATTTAGATTTGGCTGATCAAATAAATATTTCAAACCATTGTGGATTGTTCTTAGCTCAAACCTTTTTCCCATGAAATAGTGTCTCCATTTCCTCAGGGCATGCACTATGGCTGCCAACTCCAAATCACGAGTGGCATAATTTCTCTCATGCTCCTTCAACTTCCTTGATTCATAACATATCACAAATCTGTTTTGACTGAGGACTCCCCCAAGTCCTTCATTACATGCATATGTGCATACAATGAAATCTTCATTTGGGTCGCAATTTTTAGTATTGGAGCACTTGTCAATAATTGTTTCAAATGTTGGAAACTCCTTTCACAGTCCGACGTCCACTGAAACTTCATACCCTTTCTTTGCAAAGAAGTGATTAGGTGTGCTATCTTTGAAAATCCTCCAATGAATCTCCTGTAGTAGCCTGCAAGGCCCATGAATGATCGGACCTCTGTCACATTCTTTGGTGTTGACCATTCCCTAATGGCTTCAATCTTCTCAGGGTCCACTGCTCTCCCATCTTTTGAGATAATATGTCCCAAATAATGAGTTTGTTTATGATAAAATGAGCACTTGCTCAATTTGGCATACAACTGATGTTCCCTTAATACCTGCAACACCATCCTCAATTGATGTTCATGTTCTTCCTCTGTCCCAGAGTATATAAGAATGTCATCCAAAAAGACAATGACAAACTTATCTAAATATTCTCGGAAAACACCATTCATTAAGCACATGAAGACAACTCGTGTGTTTGACAACCCAAATGGCACCATTGTGAACTCATAATGACCATACCTTGTCCTGAAGGCGGTCTTGTTGATATCTTCCTCTTTAATTCTCACCTGATGGTATCCCGATCTGAGATCTATCTTTGAAAATATCTTTGCATCCTTCAATTGATCAAAAAGATCATCGATCCCGGGCAAAGGATACTTGTTCTTTACAGTCACTTTATTCAATTGTCTGAAATCAATGCACAATCTTAACGTTCCATCTTTATTTTTCACAAACAAGACTGGGGCACCTCAATGTGACATACTTAGGCATATATACCCCTTCTTCAAAAGTTCTTCAAGCTGCATTTGCAACTCTTTCAATTCTGGTGTACTCAGTTAAGTGAGATAAGCTCAGTTGTACTACTTGTAACTGAACTTACACTAGTGAGAGTTTAGTGATTTAATTATTAATTAATTCACAATCAGTGATCTCACATGCAACTGAAGATTTACCACTGTTAACTACATGCATGTCAGATCTAGTGGAGACCCAGTTGAGATAACAGGTGAAAGGGACAGTTTGGCTATCAGTTGTGATTTGAGTCAAGAGCACTGATGCAATCACAAACACAGTGGATGTGCCCATGAGCAATGTGCAGCCTAGGAAAGAGCAATTCGAATTCATTTGCAGGTTTTTCATTGTAGGGATTGCGCAGAGGAGGCAGGTTGTCTGGAGGCAGAGAATTGGCACATGTATTTGCTGATTTTTGCATGACAGTGTGAGACGATTGTATTGTACCGAGAGCTCTTGGATTAGAGTTTTGTATGAGATTGTTTCTTGATCCATGATATACATAATATATGATAGTGGGTTTTTTAGCTTTATGCTTTCCCGGAAAAACACATGTGTTATGTGCAATTGATCTTTCTTCTTGATATTGCAATTGGCGATCGTGTTTTAAATTGCGCAAGAATATTGGTAGAAGCGATTATGTATTTAATAGTGGCATACAATTGTTAGATCAGGAGAATCCAGGAATACATAATTTGTATTAAAATTTCTACAATGAACACCCTGTGGCGTGTTTTGATGAAGGACAAAATTTGGCATAAGGTTGTCAAGGACAAATATCTTCCTTTTATCTTGGTGGTAGCTTGGTTGAGAATGACCAATACTAGGACACAAAACGCCTCACTTACTTGGAGAAATCTGGTCAAGTCATTGGATTTAATAACTCATCGGTTGAGCTGGAGCCCTGGATCTGGACATTCAATAATTGTTGGTAAGGATGAGCTTTTGGGCCTGGGAATAAACTTAATACTCTCGTTTGAGCTCATAAATTCTCTACAACAATGAAATATCTACTTTTTATTTCAGGCCAGAAGTGTGTGTAGATCGGAAGCGATTGGTGCCTAGTGGAAATCTAGTGAAGAGCTCGGACTCACTGGAGTTCAGGCGACTGAATGGGGCTTTTATTGCAAGGCTCTTTTATCCTCGGGTATTCAGTTGAAGGACATACCAGATGATCTTAGATGGACCGAGGGAGATGGATCGAGCATCCTCTCAACCATAAATGTCTACATCGCTCTAACATCCAAACTTTGGTCCCCAAACATTTGTGGATGGCGGCGTAAACTTTGGGTTTGGGATCTTGCTCCAAAAATAAAGTTGTTCACTTGGTGATTATTGGAAGACAAAATCCTTACTTGGGATAATTTACAAAGAAGAGGTTGG
>ML801474.1:104970-116387 GCA_009831015.1 Picea engelmannii | reverse complement strand
CTTACTTGGGATAATTTACAAAGAAGAGGTTGGCCTGGTCCAAGCAATTGTCACCTATGCTTAAAAAATCCCGAGACAACTTTACACTTGATGGTACATTGTTGTTTTGCTCAACATGTGTGGAATAGGATTTATAAATTTTTTGTATAAAGACACAATGGACGAGATCCACCTTGAGTTCTTATTTCGAAGTCTGGTTAATACAATGCCCATTACACCAGTCGTTGCCCTCTCTCATCTGTTGGCACTTGTGGCTGGAGTGTAACAAAGTCATTTTTTAGAGTGGTAGATCCTCTATTCACTTAGTTTTACACAAGATGCTTGGATGCTTTGGCAGGCCCAGGGCTGTTCAGAAATCAATGGTTACCAGATGCACTCCTCTGATTCTACAAGAGAGTATTATAGTAGGTTGGTTCGACGGAGCAATACTGTTACATTGTCATCTAAGTGGAGCAGGAGGGGTCCTTAGGATCTACGAGCATTCAATATATAAGTGGACCTTCAATTGTGGGTCGGGTACCAATACGAGGGCCGAGCTTTTGAGAGTTTGGGTTTTATTAACTCTTGCTTCTCAGTTGCATATACTTGATCTACAAATTTTTGGAGACTCAAGAATTATCATTGACTGACTGAATGATAAAGGAATTTATAGATAATTACATTAGAACAAAGTGTTTATACACATGCTCATTTCACTGGGTTACTAAAATGTAAATATTATATCAATATAAGAACAATTTTCTATTGAAAAAAAAAATATCGAGAACACAATATCCTTGATAAGTTTTTGTCCCAATTAATAAATAGAATCTTAAAATGGTTTACATTCAAAACAATACCTTCAAAACTTTGCATTATTTAATTAAAATACATTGCAAATTTCTTAACTTGCTTGTACATTTAAAATTTTGGAAATCTTTATGATATTAAGATAATGCTAAGTCACCTTTACAGCACCGAGTGAAAAAAATACACTACTATGCTAAGTCTTTTATTTCACATTCATGAAAATATAAAATAACTAAATAAAGGATTAAATAATTTTTTAAAACCAAAAGATTCCTATGGGATTAATTAATTTTTTTAAACCAACAGATTTTTATAGTCATAGTTTTATTGAAAACACACATTTTAAACCAAAAGATATATATATTTTAAATATATGGGATATGAATGGCAAATTAAAGGTGGACAAAGCCCTGACCAAGTTTAGTGGTGTCCAAGTGGGTGACAGCTTTTAACGGCGACCATTTTTAAGTGGTGTCCCCGCTATGTTTTCGTTTTCTCGGCTTCCTTCAACTTTCCTTTACCTGGCCGCCTGGTTCTTGATCCCCTCGATTGTATGGTTGTGCATCGTAAGCTCTTAGGAGATGGGCTTGGCGCGGTTTATTGTGGGTCACTACGAAAACGCGCGTTCAGACATCTGTAAAGGGTTTATGTGTATTGCTATACATATATCTGTGCATAGCATCGGCATCAGCGTGTTTACCATGGCAATTCTCCACAATTTCTCTCGGCCTTAAGAAACTCCTACCTCATCTCCTCCCTTGCAGTCTTGGTCTGAGTCTAACTCATTGCCCATCCTTCACTTCTCCCCCATTTCTGTGTCTATTTTTCAATTGACAATGGCCTCATCCTCCTCCACCTCCGCTAATCCTAACAGCGCCAGTATTTATAAACCATACTGGCGTTGTTTATAAACCATCGGGATCTCGATGTTCATACTACCTTCGCGACGTGTTTATAAACCATCGGAATCTCATGACGTGTTTATAAACCATCGGGATCTCGATGTTGATACTACCTTCGCGACCTATCTTTACCGTTGGCTTGTTTCAGTCGGATTGAGGGTCTTTCTACATCGGGAGGAATTGCAACAAGGAGATTATCTCGACTCTAAAATAAAAGGGGCTATTCAATCAGCCTCTGTTCATGTGGCTATTTTCTCGAAGAGATATGCTGAATCAACCCGGTGTCTAGATGAGCTCCTAATGATGTTGGAGTCAGAGGCCATCCTAATTCCAGTGTTTTACCACGTGAAGCCGTTTGATCTTCGGCGGACGCATGGAGTGTATGCTCGAGCCCTACGGACACTGGAAGAGAAGATGACGTATGATCCTTTGACGCATGGAGTGTATGCTCGAGCCCTATGGACACTGGAAGAGAAGGACTATGTTGAAAAATGGAGAAACGCTCTTTTTGAGGCTTCTTTCAGAAGCGGTTTCGACCTAGAGGCGTTTCACGGGTAACCACTCAAAACTTCCCTTTCGGTAAATTTGTATTACCTTATGTTGGATAGATATACACGTCTGTTTATCACTAGTTATTTTTATTTTCTTGTGAATAACCAGTGAGGGGGCCTTGTTAGATATGGTGGTTGAGAGTGTGTTGAGAAAGGTGAAGAAAACAGTGGTTGAGAGTGTGTTGAGAAGGGTGAAGAAAACACCATTGAATGTAGCCAAATATCCAACGGGTTTATGGCCACGAACGAATACACATCACCATAATTACTAAAAGAGCAGTTTCATTGTTCAATAAATATTAGTTTGTATCTTTCTTCCCGAGAAGCTTAACAAAAAGACGGATAAAATGAGAAATATAAGAGTCACAATGTTTAAAGATGTGTTTGTTTTAAATGATAGGAGGGGAACAAGAGCTCATAATCTTTTTATTTGGATATGAAGTTTATATGTTAAAGACAATAAGAGTGGAGAAATTTGTCTCTTTGGACATTTTGTTGGGTTCTATCTTGTTGTCTTTTGCATTCTTTCGTATAGATGAAAGTTGAGATTGTACAATCCAGAGTTTACAGATTGTATATCTCCTAAAATATTTGGGAGTAGTTTAACTAAGGAAGAGATCATTTTTTCAGGAAAAAAAATGGTCCTGAACTTGGTCAGATTTTCAGGGATAGTTTGAGTTTTGCATGGATTTCAGAACCTTATTTCAAGGGTAACTAAAAACTAATAGACTATCTAAAAACCGTTTACGAAGAGTCCCTGCAACCCGAAGAGCAAGGACTAATAATTAATTGATGATATCAAACTCCAATTAAATTCAATAGCTTATATAACATAAGCTAGAAGTGGCAAGGTAATTTGAACGATAGATTTGTGCCTCCAACCACATTATACGAGCATAACTAGGACATGGGACATGTCACATGCGTTTACTTACGTATCGAAGTCTCCTTTCTCCACATCATACCTTAAGTTGCTCCACACATTAAGACGTTTGTGATTTGTATTCATTGTTTATACCATTTTATCTTCTTCAACACGATTATTAAGTCTAGTAACAAGCTTGGTTTCCACCTCCTTTTCTTTTGCTAGAGGAATTAATCATCACTCTATTACACCCAATACATGCTTATAATATTTTTATGCGTAATGGAGGAGGAACTAATCATCACTATGTTATCATCCTCTACATGCTTATAATATTTTTATGGAGTGATGGACGAGTAACTAATCATTAGTGTGTTATCATCATCTACATGCTTATAATATTTTTATGCACTAATGGAGGAGGAACTAATCATCACTATCATCCTCTACATGCTTATAATATTTTTATGCACTAATGGAGGAGGAACTAATCATCACTATCATCCTCTACATGCTTATAATATTTTTATATTTTTATGGATATTATAATAAAAAAATTCCAAACAAATAATCACACTTTATTTTATATTTAACATTGGGATACGAATGTCTTGTCACACTACACAAGCTACAAAGTCTTTCTTTAAACAATCACACGTTATTTTATATTTAACATTGATATACAAATATCTTGTCACACTACACAAGCTACAAAGTCTTTCTTTAAGAAAAAATCATAAATAAAAATATTTATATTCCACCCATATAATATTATATTAATTTTTTTTTTAAGATAAGTCTTCCAAATACCCACACATAAAATTAGAATTTTTTTAAAAGAGTCCAATGTCGTCAAAATAGTGTGAAAACTACATGACACGACAAGCCACAGCACTTAATTTCATTTTTATATTATTAAAAATATTAATTTAGAAAATCTCACCGAAGATATTGGTGTAAACATGGATTTGGTTTTTGTATGACTTTAGTTTTGTGGAAAGAAACGATTAAGGTCGACAAGACATGTGAACTCTCGGGTTGAAGATTTTGTCATAGCTCTGCAGTCCATGTCAAAGCTTTTAAAAAAGAGCCTTATTCGTCTGAATACGTGTCAAATCCATAGGAAAATGGGATTCACCCCACAAATAATCATTTTAATAGGTGATGGCCGACCAAGATCACTACTTTAGAGTTGGACATCTTGTCCTTTCATTGAATGCAACTTGAATTGCATATGGAATTGCCCATAGTAGAGGTTCAGATTATTAGGGCTGAAGGGTTTAACGTCTATATATTTGTTGCAGAATGCACCTATCTAGGGCTGAAGGGTTTAACGTCTATATATTTGTCTCTGCACTCCAATATATATAAGAAGAAACGATTGAGGTTGACGAGACAATTTGTCGGACACGGTGGAGCATCTTGTCCTCTACTTGCAGTCCAAACTCTGTATACCTCTGCACTCCATCCATGTGAATGCTCTTAAAAAAGGGCGCACTGTATTTGAATATGTGTCAAGTCCATAGGAAAATGAGTGTTCACCCCCACAAACAATACCTGTGCAGTCCATGTGAAAGCTAATAAGACATGTGAGCCCAAACTTCGAAGCTGCTTTTAGGTTGGCGTGCCTCACACGGCAGAGAATCTTGTCGTTTGCTTGCACTTCATACTCTGTACACTGCAGTCCATGGGTGTTGACCCCCACAAACAATTATTTTATTGGGCAGTGGCCGACAAAGACCATTTCTTTCCAATGGGACTTTGATTGTATACAACTAGCGGTTCAGATTGTATTCGGTGAATGTAATTTTTTTTCATATTAGTTGCAGGGTCAAAGCTGTGGTTCAAACATGTGGTTTCCCCTCTCTCGTTTATAGAACAAACACGTGTCTTCTCATACATATAATGATCTACGCGTCGGGTCTAACAGTCTTAATTTCCCTAACTAGAGGATCGGGGTTAAAGGGTTTTATTTACCTAATAAAAAGCGAGGGGAACACATTCATTTGGTTTCTCGGTGAATGTAATATCTTTTCATATTAGTTGCAGAATCACCTATCTCTGCACTCCAATATATATGTCGAAAGAAACGATTGAAGTTGACGAGACAATTTGTCGGATTTAGCGTTACTTACACGGCATTGTCCTTTATCTGTACATCAGCCCTGTAATTTGACGCCCTGTGGGACGTATTTTCATTTTTAAGACATATTTGACTGTAGGTTTTAAATATACTTTGTATTTTCATTTTCAAAACATATTTGACTGTATAAAACGTACAACGTGACTTGTAAAACATATTTTACTGTAGATTTTAAATATAAAACGTAGTTTAGTTCATTCGGATCCGACCACTTCGTACACGATGCAACATGCGCTGCTGTCGCCCTGAACATATTTGACTGGGCATTAGTTATCCAAAATTCTATGTATTTTGATTTATGATAAAATTAATATTATTTTAATTTGTGATAAAAACATGATGATTGACAAAGATTTAATCCAATTCCATATTTACTTTCTAGTTACACATTTTGTACTTTTGACTAAAATATTTTAACTTTATAGAACGATTCAAATTATGATAGATATACATGTTATACAACTATTCAAATTATGACATATTTACTTTCTAGTTACACATTTTGTACTTTTGACTAAAATATATCAACTTTATACAACGATTCAAATTATGATAGATATACATGTTATACAACTATTCAAATTATGATATATATTACGCTCATGTAAAAGTTTTTAAAACGATATATACATATTATTTATTAAGTTTGTACAAAATTCAAAAAATCATATATTGTATAGGAAGTTTTAAAGGATTGAAAGTCAAGATATTTACGATGTTTTTAAAATTTTTAAAAATATATTTAAAATAAATAATTTATATTTATAAAAATTATATAATGTACAGGAGGTGTTTAGTCAAGATACTTATGATGAGACTTTATTGATGAAAGATAAGTAAAAGTAATTGGAGAGTATAGTGATGTACCCGGATTGAAGTCGGGAGGTGGAGGGAAACATATGAACCCGATTCCGTATTTGCATTCCAATTGGATTTTTCTTTTAATAATCAAATACAGCGTTTCAAGTTTCATCGGTCCTTCATATGCCCCACATTTTGTCGGCGCATGACGCGGTAGAGCATCTTGTCCTTACCACTTCATTTTTTGTCGTCATTACATGTGCCAGTGCCGGATCATATTTTGTCGTTTTGCACATATAAAAGGTAAAGGTTCAGCTGTCCGGGCCCACCAGCTGTATACACCATATTCACTTCACCGAGACACACGTAGATATGGATCGTTTTGGAAAACGCGTTGAAACCCGAGTCAGAGAGAGTGCCCGGTACATTGTATTGGCGAGTCGGAATATAGACCACTCGAGGGTTTAATGTCTTATCACTTTATGGGTGGAGTCAATTCACGGTACAATGAGGAAAAAGTGGAGAGAATGTATATGGACTACAATTCCACAGCCATCCATTGAAGACAAGGACCGGATGCAGACAGCGTAAGAGATGTAACAACGGAAAAGTAGGTTTGAATGGGCGCAGCTCACGGCCAAACACTATTATTTAATGGAAACCAATCAAGGACTGTATGCTAAACAACTGTAGTAACAATAAAACAATTGAATGGACACCAGTGGTCTTTGGGAGTACCTCAGGGACAAGATACTCAAACAGCTGGACCCAAATATGTTGAAGGCAATGGGCGGCGGGCCGTGCTACTAAACACAAAACGCGTGGACACATGGTCGGCCATTATGCCTTTAAACGCAAATCGCGTGGAAACATTTTGACCAAAGAGGCGAACGGAACATTTTGTTTAATGGGTTACTAGGTTCTTAAGCAATCATAAACCAGTGTTTAATTGTTTTATGAAATGGTTTTTTTCATCTGTATAAATTTACATGAATCATTATTTTTTGTTGTTCAGAATTTAATTTTGATTGTAGAAATGGATTCAACGTGTTAAAAAATCTCCAAACATTTGAAATATACAAATATAATCACTTAAATCAACAAATTTAACGAACAAATATTCCCCCAAAAAATCATCCTTTTATAAAATATTTAACCTACAACATCATAAACCAGTAACAAGTAACAAGGACCTTAAAGTTTAATACATCTACAAACCATCACCCATTTTTTTATTTGTAAGAATGGATAGACATTCTGGATACCATTTTTAAAATATTATATATATAAAATAAAATAACACATATGAATAATTAACCAGTATAAATTACTATTACAATCATATGTAGTAAAGTAAATCGAAAAGTTAAGTATTTGTGGATAATAACTGAACTTACCCTTTTACAAAATTACAAGCAACTTCCTGCACTCTCCCCAAGAGAATTGAGGCAACTCCCTTCATACGGTTTTGAAGAGTCTTTGTAACATATTGGTACACAACTTAATCATATTCTTTGATTTCATCTTCGTTAATAGATTTAAATTTTCTAAATTGCTTTCAATACAAATTTATTATTTATAATTTATGTACAACCAAATCAACTATTACTTAGATTCAAATTTTATCTAAATTCATGTTTATAATTTATTTACAACCAAATTAAATATTAAATAGATTCAAATTTTATAGTTTATAATACTAATGTTAGCTATTAAAAAAATAGTATCAAAAAGTTTTGGGTTGGATGGTTGGATTGTAGAATTTTTCTTAGTATTCTTTTATCTTTTGGGAAATGAAATTTTGGAGATGATTGAAGAAACTAGGTTGAAAGGTAGGGTCACTTACACTTTAAATGCTATCTTCCTGGCACTTATTTCTAAGAGTGATAAACCAAAAACCTTTTGAAGGATATAGACCAATAGCACTTTACAATTTGGTGTATAAAATTATTACTAAAATAATTACTAATAGAATAAAAATTGCTTTGTCAATTGGTATCTCAAAGGAACAATTCAGGTTTTTGGAGGGCAGACAAATTACAGATGCCATTGGAGTGGTACAAGCATTAAGGTAAAAAAATATCAAAGCTTTGGTCCTCAAACTAGATTTGATTAAGGCATATGACAGAGTGGATTGGGGCTTTCTAAGGTTAGTGTTACTACAGGTGGGATTGAGCCTAGAAACCACAGATTGGATTATGGGGTGTGTTACTTTGACAAATTTTGTTGTGTTGGTCAATGGAAGTCCTACCAGATTCTTTAAAAGTTCAAGGGGTTTGAGACAAGGGTGCCCACTGTCCCCTTTACTCTTTCTACTTGTGGTAGAAGGGTTGAGTAGAATCATACAGGAACAGGTGAAGGAAAAGAATATAGAAGGTGTCTCAGTGGCAAGAGGGTTAAAAATTACTCACTTGATGTTTGTAGATGATGTTATACTTTTTGGGAATGGTAAAATCACAGAATGGACAATATATAAGAATATCCTGGATCTTTTCTGCAAAGCGACACGGATGAATTTCAGTTTACAGAAGTCATTAGTGCTGGAAGCAGGTTGGTTAGATGAGGAGATTGAAAGAGATCATGCCTTTTGAAGTAAAACCTTTAGATGATGGGTTTAAGTATCTTGGTGTTTTTCTAAAACCAAACTGTTATAATAAGGCTGATTGGAACTAGCTAGAGAGAAATTTTGAAAAAAGAATTTCAAACTGGAGTCACAGGTGGTTATCCTTAGGGGGGAGGGTTACGCTTGTAAAAGTTGTATTAGAGAGCATACCTGTGTACTGACTTTCGTTGGAAAAAATACCAAAAGTTCTCTTAAATAAAATTAGGAGGAGAATGTTCAGTTTTCTTGTGGACTAACAAAAAAGTAAAAGAAGGGATGCATTTGGTTAGTTGGTAAAAGATTGCAAAACCAAAAAAGGTAGGAGGTTGGGGCATTAAAAATATCTTTACTTTTGAAAAAGCTTTGGCAGCTAAAAGTCTGTAGAGGTGTCTAATGATGCCTGGACTATGGCATGAGGTGATTCATAAAAATTATTTTAAGAAGAAAACTGTTGCTGAATGGTTCAGGGTTGTATGGAAAAAATGGAATGGTATTTCAAATAGCTGGAGGGCCCTTACATCATTATTGACTATTATTTATGAGTGATTGGTTTGGAAGCCTGGTAATGGAAAGGATATCAGAATTGGAGCTGATCCAATGATTGGATCTCAAAATTATTATAAACCATCAAGGAATCTCATAAATACACTAAAGGCACAAGGTATAGAGTACATTGCACAAGCAGGGGAAAATGATTTGGAGAATACAAGTTATATAAGATGGAAGAAGGTGGAATCTTTAGGACTATACGGAGAACAAAAAGAGGAATGGAATATGTTTGTAAGGGGATTAATTGGTTCATGATTTGAATTAAATAATGAGAAAGATTCTTTATTGTGGTATACTCAAAGAGGACAAGTAAGTGCCAAACTAGCTTATGATGTACACGTGATGGAGGATATGGAGGAAGATACATTTTTATGGTATAATAATCTTCGGAGGTGGCAGTTACCATACAAAGTCACCATGTTTATTTGGTTAATGTTAGAACAGAAAATTCTTACATGGGAAAATATGATCAAAAGAGGTATAATTGGGCCTAGTATATGTGCTTTATGTGGAAATAGTGAGGGAACAGTGTTTCATCTCTTTGTGGAGTGCAAATTTAGTAAAAACATCTGGTTTACAATATTAAAGGAACTAAAAATCAATAGTACTTGGGAAGGAGGACAGATTACAGAATGCTTCCAAAACTGGATAAGGAAAGGGGAAAATTGTAAAGAAATCTCTTGCTACATTTGTTGGGAGATTTGGAAACAAAGGAACCTAGTTATATTTGAAGATCATCCTCTATCGATGGTTAGGGTGTGCAACAAAATACTTCAAGGCTTGGGTGAATTAAAAATTGCTCAACCAAATAAGAATGATAGGATTGATAGGCCTCCTATTATTGACTAGGATTTAGCAGTGGGATTCTTTGATGGTGCGTCTCAAGATAGGGGTAATAAATGTGGGTTTGGAGCTCTTTTAAAATGTCCAGTCTTGGGGACACTCAAACTCAAGATGAATTGTGGCAGAGGAACTAATACCAGGGGAGAACTATTAGCTTTGTGGTGTATATTATATTTTGCATGCTATAAAAAGCTATCAAGGTTACAATTGGTAGGGGACTCAAAGATTATAATTGATTGGTTTGCTAATGAAAATTATCTACAGGTGGTTACTTTGCAGCCATGGATGTCAAAAATTCAAGTATTGAGAGAGAAGTTTCTACAACTCAAAGCTCAACACATTTACAAAGAATATAATAAAGAAGTTGATTAGCTCTCAAAAGAAGCATTGCAATTGAACGAGGATGGAATATTTTATGCAGAGGGAACAAAAATACAAACATAGACATTTGAAAGATTGGTTATCAGTTAAGAAAACGGTTTTTAAAAAGATGAAGAACTAGTATCTTTTTTGTATGTTGATTTTTGGAAAGTTTAATAGCTGACAGATACTTCTGTAGTTTGTATTCAAGAAGTTTGATAGTTTTTTGTTGAAAAATGTAAAAAGAACAGATTTATTTTGTGAAGATGGAAAAAAAGGGAATGTTTCCAGAAGACAACGATATGTAAAAGCCTTCTTATATTCACTAATATAAGCATTTTTTTCTATTTGAAAAAAAAATTAAAAAAATAGTATTATATATCTTCTCAAATAAATATTTTAAAAATCAAGTTAATATATAAAATATATATGTAATAATACATTTATAAATATGTATAAAGGTATTACATTTCATACATGTGCATCTTTATACATTCAACAATATTTATTCATAATATTAATATGTTTTCTTGTATTATTCTTTTCATACTAATAGTTTGGTTTTTATCTAATGTTGCGGGGGATAGAGAAAACATAAATTCTTCCCAGACTGTTTTTATGTTTTCTCTATTATTCCTCCCACATTGGGGGGAATAATAGAGAAAACATAATATGTTTTCACTATTATTCACCCTCATATATGAGAAAACATGAAACTATTATGTTTTCTCTATTATTCCCCCCACCCAGAATATGTTTTCTCTATTATTCCCCCCACCAAGAATATGTTTTCTCTATTATTTCCCCCAGCCCCATATAAGAGGGGGTGGGGGGAATAATAGAGAAAACATGGAATAATAGAGAAACCCCACACCCACCCTCATATTATGTTTTCTCTGTTATTGCCCCCATCCCCACCCTCATATTATGTTTTTTCTATTATTCCCCACACCCAGAAAACATAATAATGGTTTCTCTATTATTCCCCTCTCCCATTATGTTTTCTCTATTC
>ML801474.1:82993-101936 GCA_009831015.1 Picea engelmannii | reverse complement strand
ACAATCTATCTTGACAAAGCAAAGATCAAATCCAACATACAAGCTCCAAAAACTCCAAGCTACAAAACTCAATAACAAGCCAATCTCAAAAGCTAACTTTTTCCATGACAACTCCTCTCCTTTTATAAGCTGAAGAGGATAAGTTGAGGAGGTTAGGATAATCCCACTAAATCATGAAATCGAGTAAGATCCAAACCGTTCGGAGGCCACCTCACCATAGAAGCTTCTCCTTCTAGAAGCATCGAGAAGACGCTTGTTTTTCCCATGTACAGGGATTTCCTCGCCCTAGCTATAGTGCAGCCTGTAGAAATCAGGCATTTCCGCACCCTAGCTATAGTGCAGCCTGTGGAAACTACACAACCTAACTTTAGTACAACCTATGGAAATCAGGCATTTCCGCACCCTGTGTATAGAGCAGCCTGCAGAAATCCTCTTTAATAGGGTTTTTACAAAGGAAAATACAACTTCTTCTCTCAGGAAAAGTTCTTCTCCCTTCTTTCTTCATGAATTCAGGCCATTGACCCCTCTGAAGGAAACATATAGGTTTACATCATTAACGGTCATAAGGGTGACGAAAATAATGTGTAACATGGATTCACCACGCATTGGCTTAGTGTGTAGGTTTTGGAGGCACGAGAAGCCTTTTGTATATACAATATGTTGTAATGCACACCGGTGTAAGTTTGTGAGGGTGGCGCACTGAAAGAAGAGTGTGCGCAACCCATATGTCCCGCACACACTAGTTTAGTGCACAGACTTTATGTTTTTTGGGATGGTGATCCTAGATACAAAAGATCAGTACTGTGGTACTGAGAATGTAAAGGTAATCAGATGCAAATATAATGAAATACATCACTGTGGCAGATCGATCACATAAAAGAGTTTAGGGGGATAACTCCATTAGCTGAGGTTAAGGGGGCCAGGTTAAAGGGGCTTAAACCCAAAAAAGAATATTATATTAATATTTCTTTAAAAAGCATAAAATAAGGATATATTATTTTATCCTAAGTCCCAAGTGTAACATACCCCGACCACCAATAGGCCGGGGGATGCTACTACTCAGACACTTAACTTAGTTCTGACAAAATGTTGTAACACACCCAGTATTTAACCGAGCTATGTCACATAATTTTTTTTCTTTTATATACATATATACACACACACACATATATACATATTGACTGCATGCAATTAAACATATACATACAACGCTCTAGCGGAAGCTTCTTATATAAAGAATAAACAAACAGTTGCATTCTGTAAATATACAATTTCAGATTGAATTAACATCAAACACAGACATGCAGCGTATACAGGGGTATACCCCTAAACATACAGACAACTATGCTCACACAAACCATAAAATCCATAAAATAACACATAAATGACAATGCAGCATATAAACTCATCACATAATTGATACTTATCTTAGTGAGAATTTCACCAACTGCGTGCAAACCGTCCACGAACCTCCCAACCTTAGACTACACTGTTCATCACTCTCAACAGTGAGTCACCCCCGAGCTGGGACTAGACTCCAACCAGGAAAGGGATTCCTAACCAGACTATAGGTTCACGGTCAATCGGAAAGACTCCCTCTCAGGTGCTCACTCAACCACAGCCTACAACCTCTCCTTCCCCACATGCTTGTCCCACCCAAGGAAGTGTGCCCCTTCTCTGCTCAACAGTCCTTTGGTTGCCCCACTTCCCTTCTAGGGCTTCAACAACAGGCCGAACCGAAAGTTTCAGAGCGTTGTAGCTGCAGTTTAGCACCTTCAGGAATCGATCCTCAGCAATTCTCCCACTTAGAGAATTGCTCACGGGCCTGACAACCCTCCTCTTCAATCCTGCTCCTAAGCTGACAGGAACACCAACAAGAATGGTTATCGATTTGGTCTAGGTACGGTGGTAGGAAGATACAAGGTAGCTCCAGGATTCACGGAATGTAATAACGGATACTGGTTCTTTGGTTGCAAAAAAAATGGTAAGGTTCTCCCTCTACAATGGTCGATCTCCCCCAAAGGAACTAAGTCTCGACAATAAGTATGCATGTCTCCAACTTGACACTTGTCACGTTGGAAGCTGAAGCTGCTCTCATACACTTGTCCCCTACTTTAGGACTTAGGATAAATTAATTATCCGTACTTTATGTTCTTTTTTTTTTGTTTGTTAATTTGTGCGGGACCTGTTGGTTACGTGATTAACCTGTGGCTTGAGAAACCGTGACTCAGGGGCATCTAAGCCATCAAAATCACCTGGGGATCGCACCCGGCCTGAGCCACACCAACCCTTAACATGGTTGGATTTTTTGTCCCCGCAGGTTTCGAACCGGTGACTTTAACAATACAGAGTGGCTTAACAACACACTCCATCACCGACTGTCCTACACCTCGGGGACCGTACTTTATGTTCTTAAAGAAATATTAATATAATATTTCTTTTCGGCTTTAAGCTTTCTAGCTTAGCCTTGTTCTTAACTTTAGGCCCTCCCTTTTCCGATTTGGTTGGAATCTAGTCCCCCTTCTCTTTTATCGTGGTTGGTCTGCGAGCAACAATGTGTTTTATATTAATCATGAAACTTATACAAAATAGGCGCACTGGCCTTTAACATCTAGGTGCTCTGGCCTAATTCCAAGACATAAGCATTCCGGCTTATAATACTGGCTCACCAGCCTATAACGCATATCATATACATAAAGGTTCGCTGACCTTAATATTGCGCACACTTTAGTTACTACGCGCGGTATCTGTTGACCTCAAGGTTGCACGCTCTTTATTTACTGTGCGCTGTATCCTTTGTCTTTAAGATTGTGCGCGCTTTAGTTACTGCGTGCGGTATCTAGAATGTGCACCTTACATCACTTTACTGCACAGTATATGTGCGCACGATGCCATGAAAGGTGTATTACAAAAATGATGTCCAAGCAACTCACTAGCTTAATATACTTGGATTATATTTACATTTGGGATCGGCTGAGGAACATTACAATCCCCTCCCCTTATTTAGGCATTGTCCTCAGTGCATCATGTACCAATATACAACAAAATTTTCAAGTTTTTTCAAAAAGATGTGGGTATTCTACCCGCATTGCATCCTCATGCTCCCAAGTAGCGTCTTCAGGTCCATACCAGGTCCATTGGACCTTTACAAGCCCTGTGGCTCGCTTCCAGAGTTGTTTGATTTTCCGATCCAAAATGCGCACGGGGTGCACTTGGAAAGCACCTTCTTGCTCCACATGAATAACATTCCAATCAATAACATGATTAGCATCAGGTATGTATTTATTTAGCAATGATACATGGAATACATTATGAACAGACATAGATGCAGGCAATGCAATCATATAAGCAACTGGACCAATCCTCTTTAGGATTTCAAATGGTCCACAAAATCTAGCTGCCAACTTGGCGCAGCTTCCCAGCTTCAGGGAACTCCTGTTAGCTTTCACTTTCAGGAGAAACATGGTCATCCACTTTGAATTCTCTATGGATTTTGTTTTTATCTGCATAACTTTTTTGTCTGTCTTGAGCAGCTTTCAAATTCTGCTTAATTTTTAACGTTTGGTCCTCCATCTCCTTGAGCAACTCTGGCCTGACTATTGTTCTATCAACTGGGTTATCTCAGCTTACTAGAGTATTGCACCTTCTGCCGTAAAGTGCTTCAAATGGGCTCATCTTCAATGATGCCTGATACCCATTGTTGTAAGTGAATTCTACTAAATGTAGATAATCTTCCCATTTTGATGGTTTATCCATCACATACATTCTCAACATATCCTCTATCACTCTATTCACCATCTATGTCTGCTATGGTTTTCTAATATCCCGGGTGCCCTGCATAAGGAACATTATGCATCTCATGCAAAATTATATGTTTCAAGTCCTCGACATTTGGTACAAAAATTTTGTTTTTGTGCAGCAGTATTCTATCTACTCCCAACTTATAACTATCCATCTTCTGTGGTGTCTCACCTTGCTGTAATTTTGCTATCAATTCTCTATACTACAGGTCTGTATTTGCAGCCTCCAAAATTTTTCTTTTAACATCAGTCTGATACATGTTGATGGTTGTAGCATGAAGCTCATGCACCCTCCTGCTGAGTGCATCAACCACTTTATTTTCTTTCCCTTTGATATGCTTTATATCAAAGTCATATTCGCTTAGAAATTCTAACTATCTGCTTTGCCTAGCATTTAGATTTGGTTGATCAAAAAAATATTTCAAACCATTGTGGTCTGTTCTTAGCTCAAACCTTTTTCCCATGAGGTAGTGTCTCCATTTCTTCAGGGCATGCACTATGGCTGCCAACTCCAAATCATGAGTGGCATATTTTCTCTCATGCTCCTTCAACTTCCTTGATTCATAACATATCACAAATTTGTTTTGACCGATGACTCCCCCAAGTCCTTCATTACATGCATCTGTGCATACAATGAAATCTTCATTTGGGTTTGCAGTTTTTAGTATTGAAGCACTTGTCAATAATTGTTTCAAATGTTGGAAACTCCTTTCACAGTGCGACATCCACTGAAACTTCATACCCTTTCTTTGCAAAGAAGTGATTGGGTGTGCTATCTTTGAGAATCCTCAATGAATCTCCTGTAGTAGCCTGCAAGGCCCATGAATGATCGGACCTCTGTCACATTCTTTGGCGCTGACCATTCCCTAATGGCTTCAATATTCTTAGGGTCCACTGCTATCCCATCTTTTGAGATAATATGTCCCAAATAATGAATTTGTTTTTGATAAAATGAGCACTTGCTCAATTTGGCATACAACTGATGTTCCCTTAATACTTGCAACACCATCATCAATTGATGTTTATGTTCTTCCTCTGTCCTAGAGTATATAAGAATGTCATCCAAAAAGACAATGACAAACTTGTCTAAATATTCTCGGAAAACACCATTCATTAAGCACATGAAGACAGTTGGTGCGTTTGACAACCCAAATGGCACCATTGTGAACTCATAATGACCATACCTTGTCCTGAAGGCGGTCTTGTTGATATCTTCCTCTTTAATTCTCACCTGATGGTATCCCGATCTGAGATCTATCTTTGAAAAAATCTTTGCATCCTTAAATTGATCAAAAAGATCATTGATCCAAGGCAGAGGATACTTGTTCTTTACAGTCACTTTATTCAATTGTCTAAAATCAATGCACAATCTTAACGTTCCATCTTTATTTTTCACAAACAATACTGGGGCACCCCAAGGTGACACACGTGGGCGTATATACCCCTTCTTCAGAAGTTCTTCAAGCTGCATTTGCAACTCTTTCAATTCTGGTGTACTCAGTTAAGTGAGATAAGCTCAATTTTACTAGTTGTAACTGAACTTACACTAGTGAGAGTTCAGCGATTTAATTATTAATTAATTCACAATCAGTGATCTCACATGCAACTGAAGATTTACTACTATTAACTACATGCATGTCAGATCCAGTGGAGACCTAGTTGAGATAACAGGTGAAAGGGACAGTTTGGCTATCAATTGTGATTTCAATCAAGTACACTGATGCAATCACAAACACAATGGATGTGCCCATGAGCAATGTGCAGCCTAGGCAAGAGCAATTTGAATTCATTTGCAAGTTTTTCATTGCAGGGATTGCATAGAGGAGGTAGGCTGTCTGGAGGCAGAGAATTGGCACATGTATTTGTTGATTTTTGCATGACAGTGTGAGACAATTGTATTGTACTGAGAGCTCTTGGATTAGAGTTTTGTATGAGATTGTTTCATGATCCATGAAATACATAATATATGATAGTAGGGTTTTTAGCTTTATGCTTTCTCAGAAAAACACCTGTGTTATGTGCGATTGATCTTTCTTCTTGATATTGCAATTGGCGATCGTGTTTTAAATTCCGCAAGAATATTAGTAGAAGCGATTATGTATTTAACAGTGGCATATAATTGTTAGATCAGAAGAATCCGGGCAATACATAATTTGTATTAAAATTTCTACAATGAACACCCTGTGGCGTGTTTTGATGAAGGACAGAATTTGGCATAAGGTTATCAAGGACAAATATCTTCCTTTTAGCTTGGTGGTAGCTTGGCTGAGAATGACCAATACTAGGACACAAAATGCCTCACTTACCTGGAGAAAACTGGTCAAGTCATTGGATTTAATAACTCACTGGTTGAGCTGGAGCCCTGGATCTGGACATTCAATAATTGTTGGTAAGGATGAGCTTTTGGGCCTGGGAATAAACTTAATACTCTTGTTTGAGCTCATAAATTCTCTACAACAATGAAATATCTACCTTTTATTTCAGGCCAGAGGTGTGTGTAGATTGGGAGCGATTGGCGCCCAGTGGAAATCTAGTGAAGAGCTCAGACTCACTGGAGTTCAGGCGACTGAATGGGGCCTTTATTGCAAAACTCTTTTATCCTCGGGTATTCAGTTGAAGGACATACCAGATGATCTTAGATGGACTGAGGGAGGTGGATCGAGCATCCTCTCAACCATAAATGTTTACAACACTCTAGCATTCAAACTTTGGTCCCCAAACATTTGTGAATGGCGGCATAAACTTTGGGTTTGGGATCTTGCTCCAAAAATAAAGTTGTTCACTTGGTGATTATTGGAAGACAAAATCCTTACTTGGGATAATTTACAAAAAAGAGGTTGGCCTGGTCCAAGCAATTGTCACCTATGCTTAAAAAATCCCGAGACAACTTTACACTTGATGGTACATTGTTGTTTTGCWCAACATGTGTGGAATAKGATTTATAAATTTTTAGTATAAAGACACAATGGACGAGATCCACCTTGAGTTCTTGTTTCAAAGTCTGGTTRAGAYAGTGCCCATTACACCAGTCGTTGCCCTCTCTCATCTRTTGGCACTTGTGGCTRGAGCGTAACAAAGTCATTTTTTAGAGTGGTAGATCCTTTATTCACTCARTTTTACACATGATGCTTGGATGYTWTGGCAGGCCCAGSRCTGTTCAGAAATCAACAGTTACCAGATGCACTYCTCCGATTCTACAAGAGAGTATTATAGTAGGTTGGTTCGAYGGAGAAACACARTTACATGGTCATCTAAGTGGAGCAGGAGGGGTCCTTAGGATCAAYRAGMATTCAATATATAAGTGGACCTTCAATTGTGGGTCGGGTACCAATACGAGGGCCGAGCTTCTGAGAGTTTRKGCTTTATTAACTCTTGCTTCTTAGTTGCATATACTTAATCTACAAGTTTTTGGAGACTMAARAATTATCATTGACTTACTGAATRATAAAARTAATTTACAGATAATTACRCTGGARCAAARTGTTTATACACATGYTCCTTTCATTGARATACTARAATGTAAATATTATATCRATATAARAACARTTTTCWATTGAAAAAAAAAAACATTRAAAACAYAATATCCTTGATAAGTTTTTGTCCCAATTAATAAATAAATCTTAAAATGGTTTACATTCAAAACAATACCTTCAAAACTTTACATTATTTAATTAAAATACATTATACATTACAAATTTCTTAACTTACTTGTACATTTAAAATTTTGAAAATCTTTATGATATTAAGATAATGCTAAGTCACCTTTACAACACCGAGTGAAAAAAATACACTACCATGCTAAGTCTTTTATTTTGATCGATCTTGCTCACAAGACAGCCGAGGTCTATATTGTAAATGGATTTATACTCTTTATAAATTTGAGGAAATTTTTTTCATGGAAAAAAAAAGTCTTTTATTTCACATTCATGAAAATATAAAATAACTAAATAAAAGATTAAATAATTTTTTAAAACCAAAAGATTCCTAAGGGATTAGTTAAATTTTTTAAACCAACAGATTTTTATAGTCATAGTTTTATTGAAAACACACATTTTAAACCAAAAGATATATATATTTTTAAATATATGGGATATGAATGGCAAATTAAAGGTGGACAAAGCCCTGACCAAGTTTAGTGGTGTCCATTCATTTATTCTTTTCCAATGGGTGACAGCTTTTTTCCGGTGGGTGACAGCTTTTAACGGCAACCATTTTTAAGTGGTGTCCCTTCAACTTTCCTTCCCCTCGATTGTATGGTTGTGCATCGTAAGCTCTTAGGGGTCGGTCCATTTCTTTTTGCCCTGATATGGGCTTGGCGCGGTTTATTGTGGGTCACTACGAAAACGCGCGTTCAGACATCTGTAAAGGGTTTATGTGTATTGCTATACATATATCTGTGCATAGCATCGGCATCAGCGTGTTTACCATGGCAATTCTCCACAATTTCTCTCGCCCTTAAGAAACTCCTACCTCATCTCCTCCCTTGTAGTCTCGGTCTGAGTCTAACTCATTGCCCATCCTTCACTTCTCCCCCATTTCTGTGTCTATTTTTCAATTGACAATGGCCTCATCCTCCTCCACCTCCGCTAATCCTAACAGCGCCAGTATTTCCTCCCATGACGTGTTTATAAACCATCGGGGTCCCGATGTCCAGAATACCTTCGCGACCTATCTTTACCGTCGGCTTGTTTCATTCGGATTGAGGGTCTTTCTACATCGGGAGGAATGGCAACCTGGTCTCGACTCTGAAATAAAACGGGCTATTCAATCAGCCTCTGTTCATGTGGCTATTTTCTCGGAGAGATATGCTGAATCAACCTGGTGTCTAAATGAGCTCCTAATAATGATCGAGTCAGGGTCCCCCATAATTCCAGTGTTTTACGGCGTGAAGCCCTCTGTTCTTCGGTGGACGCAGGGCAAAGATGGAGTGTATGCTCGAGCCCTACAGACACTGGAAAGGAAGACGACGATTGATTCTTTGACTAATAAAATGAAGCCGCGACACGGCTCAGACACTATTCAAAAATGGAGAAACGCTCTTTCTACTGTTGCTGACATAAGCGGTTTCGAGCTAGAGGCGTGTAACGGGTAACCACTCAAAACTTTCCTTTCGGTAAATTTGTATTACCTTATGTTGGATAGATATACACGTCTGTTTATCCGTAGTTATTTCTATTTTCTTGTGAATAACCAGTGAGGGGGCCTTGTTAGATATGGTGGTTGAGAGTGTGTTGAGAAAGGTGAAGAAAACACCATTAAATGTAGCCAAATATCCAACGGGTTTATGGCCACGAACGAATACACATCACCATAATTACTAAAAGAGCAGTTTCATTGTTCAATAAATATTAGTTTGTATCTTTCTTCCCGAGAATCTTAACAAAAAGACGGATAAAATGAGAAATATAAGAGTCACAATGTTTAAAGATGTGTTTGTTTTAAATGATAGGAGGGGAACAAGAGCTCATAATCTTTTTATTTGGATATAAAGTTTATATGTTAAAGACAATAAGAGTGGAGAAGTTGGTGATCACAAAGATTGGATGGACATGTTATATGCGAAAGCCAATTCGTTCCTTTGGACATTTTGTTGGGTTCCATCTTGTCCTTTGCATGCTTTCATATAGATGAAAGTTGAGATTATACAATCTAGAGTTTACAGATTGTATATCTCCTAAAAGATTTGGGAGTAGTTTAACTAAGGAAGAGATTTTTCTTTCAGGCAA
Organism: Picea engelmannii; assembly: GCA_009831015.1. Taxonomy (NCBI): domain Eukaryota; kingdom Viridiplantae; phylum Streptophyta; class Pinopsida; order Pinales; family Pinaceae; genus Picea; species Picea engelmannii. Next base: position 92,410 of record ML801474.1, on the reverse strand, counting down.
AAAAAAATGGTCCTGAACTTGGTCAGATTTTCAGAGATAGTTTGAGTTTTGCATGAATTTCAGAATTTTATTTCAGGGGTTTGCCCCATTTTAAATTAACCTAAATGTTTTAGATTAACCTATTAACCTGAAATTTAAAACCGCATCGTTGGAAAACCCACCACAAAACTAACTCCATAGGAATGATTGCTCTCTAGTTAACCCACTCCAAAGATTTGTGTATGAGCGTCAAGATGTAAGTAATCCATATATGTTCAAAGTAGCGAACACTATGCACCTTCTAAAAATTTTAAACATTAAGCGATAAGTGTTGGGAGTGAACTTTGTATATTTGCTCAATTTTGGATGAAGAATGAGCACTTATATGTTCTAACTTCCGAGGAGAACCGATGGTGCATGATTTCACCGAGTGAAAGTTCGTATGCGGTACACTATGTTCTCGTTTGCTTGAATTCGAGTCACGTTGTGCAATAGAGAGACGTACAATGCCTAATTACCCAACCCGGTCGATGGGTGTTTATATATATATATCTCTGCACAATAAGAGGCGTTTTACATTACAATCCTCCCTCGAATATATTCGCCCTTTTGAAACTCTTAACTAGGGTCCTCCTTAGCTATTTGTATCAATCTAATCTACCATCGGAAGCCTTTTTATTTATGATTCTATTTTTCTATTTAGGATTCTATTTTTCATGGTTTAATATATCTTGGAGAGTCAAAATGTTTATTGTTCAATTAAGAAATAATTCGCATCAACTTTATTGTGAAATTGGGCATTGGAATTGATCAAAGGAAGCTTGGGAAGAAAGGGTGTGTATGTTTTGTACTTCAAGAAAAGTGGAAACATAAAAACATTTCATTTTAAAGTGTTAAGCCTTCAAAGACAATAAAGACAACTATGTAAGTATCTTGACAACTAGCTCTTGGAATAATTTATTCAACTAGGGGGCAGTGGAAAAATTGAGAACTCTCATCATCAAATTGAACAAAAAAAATGCTAAAATATATAAATCTGTAAGATGATCTGTTCCATAGACTAGTGTTAACCTAGTAGACGTTAAAGTAATTTCTTTCTTATTTCTATGACAAGGCAATTACTACACCTTGTTCATTAATCATAGAGGGCGAGACACTTTCCCTAATGTGGTTGTGTTAGTTTTATAATTATTACTTACAAATTATAAATTTATTCATTAACCATAGAAAGCTAAACACTTTCTCTATAGTTTTAAACTATAATGTGGTTATGGTAGTTTTATAATTATTACTTACAAGTTGTAACTATAATGTGGTTATGGTAGTTTTATAATTATTACTTACAAGTTATAAATATAAAGGTAGAAATGATCTGTAACTAAGATTTAAAGAAAGGAGAATTTTTGGTGTTATCTCTTAAATAAATAAAATGTTCTGATTCTATAATGTTTAGATTAATAGAATGTTACTTTCACTTACAGTTTAATGGATGCTTTAGCACTATCACGTTTGCCTTTTCACTCCTGTCCACCTCCAAAAATGTCGCTCTCTTTCCTTTGGCCACGTTTTCCTTACATACAGCGGCGTAGGCATTTCTGTTTATGTCCACTCTCTGACCTGGCAGTTTCAATTTACGTGGCAATGTCGGTAAATTAGCTGCATATCAAATTCGATCCCTCCATATTATTTTGCAGCATATTATGTAGACTCGAGTCCCTGGATCGATGGATTGCTGGATATTAAATTCGATTGATCACTGGATCGCTGCATATCAAATTCGCTTGATCTGGATCGCTGCATATCATATTCGTTGGATCGCTGGATGGATGCATCACTGCAGAATCATTAGCTGGATCGTTGGATCGCTACATATCAAATTCGCTGGATCCCTGGATAGCTGTATTGCTAGATGGCTGCATCATTGCAGAATCATTAGCTGGATCGTTGGATCGCTGGATCGTTGTAGGTAAAAATTTATAGCGCCATAACCCGTATCATATTCTGTTATGTAAGTTTGTGCTATGCATGGGATTTGTTCAGCAAGATTAGCATGCTAGACAGCTCTCCTAACGTATACCAGAGATGTTTCTCTAATTAGGCAACGTATTATGGTATCACTGAGCCCAGGACAGCTCAGGTACCTCATTTAACCCCAAAGTTTTATCGCAGCTCTTGCCTGCATTCATGCCCGATTCTCACCATTCAATTGCAGTGCATGAGGTGATTCATATATGTTCATTTGTTCATATTTAATCCACTTACCTCCCTTCACACTCCCATTCTGGCATTTGTTTTATCAATGGTATTACTCCATCCATTCCTTCCTTGTCTGTTCAATTTCACAAAGATAGAGAGATAATACTGTCAATTGAGATCTTGTTACACTTCCTTTCTCTGAGATCTTGTCACAGTGCCTTTCTCTTTAACGCTCATTTAATTACCATTGATCACCAGTGATTTCTTAGAAATGATTAAGAGCTTTAGTTGGTTATATGGCTCGGTCTGTAATTACCCAATTCGTTTTGCTAGAGACATTGAAAACACAATAATGCATATTTATCTATAATGTATATTTATCTGTTTTGGACCCTTGCGTGTCTATTTCTTAAACACGACCAACATCTTCACACGCTTCCAAATTGATATCTCGGATCGCCATTTATTAATCACACTCGTATATGTCTATTATATAATATTCCACATGGAATGAACAATCCAACTTCTTTCTCGCCATGGTATCCCTTGGCAATCAATGGGGCTACCAACTTTAAAAGCTATATATTAATATAAGGAAAACAATCAGTCATCAAATATTTTAAAAAGAGGAGAGATGAGTGAGCATAGGTCTAGGTCTTGAAAACAATAAGCCACCAAAGTTGCAACGCAACTAAACCTTTAAATGTATTTCTTTTAATTTCTCTCATGTGTGCTCTCACGAAACGAAGGTGCGATATGACTCCAACACTATTGAAAAGTGGAGAAATGCACTTTCTCACGCTAAGGTCATCAGCATGTAGATTTGGAGGCTTAGGTGAGAGGTCAACTTTTCCTTATTGCACGAGAGGTACTCCAATATATATCAAAGAAAGCTTCTCGCAATATCTTTCGGTAGAAGGATAGAAGGATTAGTGTTTTAGAGAATATTGAAAGCTTCTCGCAATATCTTTTGGATAGAGGGATAGAAGGATTAGCGTTTTAGAGAATATTTTTTTGCTTCTGCTTCTTGAGGATTTCAACATTTTAAAATCAATAAAATACATTCTTTGGTTTTACAAGTAGATTGGTAATTTATGAGAGTGGGAGTATGATTCCTGTGGCCTTCTTTCAATCAATGTTCCAAAATCTTCTACGTTCAACTATGAAATGCTTCCCTTATAAACGTGAAACCTAGATCGCCCCCCACAGTGTGCCTTATAATCGTACACCTCTTGAGGGCGTGTGACACTGCGACGTTTTTCACTTGGTTGTTTGGCAACACCAAGGATACTTTGTCTGGACTTTTCACCTAGAGCATACCCATACTCCGTTCTAGGCTATCGACGAGTCACACTACTCTAGTGCAACTCTTGTATATTTAGACATTTGTTAACATTTTAACACTTAATCATATTTAAGCATACATCCGTGAACATGAGAAGCCAAGAGAACAACAATGAAATAGATAAGAGAAACATAGATATAGTATGGGCAACATAAACTGTGCCTAACACCCAAATAAGTCTTTGTTATTACGAAACAATTACAACATGACCACTACTGGCTTGGTTTACAATTGGGCGGAGACGACTCGCCTCACCTCACCAAGACACTCATACAGAGATTTGTCACCAAGACTCTCCGTTGCAACTTCCTCTGCAACCACCTATGGTACACCTCAGACGTGCCCTCAATCGCAGACTTCCTGTCACTTTTGTTCGGCGACAGACTTCATAAATTTTGGTTTCTCCTCACACATGCCTCCAACAGACTTGCATTTCCAAATTTCCCCAAAACCAACCCAAAAGAAGCTCGCCCAACTTTGTCCACTGAATCCTCCTCAAGGCAACATAAGCCCTCCCAAGTGGAGTGACTTAGCTCCTTGAAGGAGCTTGCCCTCTTCGTCTACCTCAGAACTGAAAAGCTCTTCATACTCTCCTTGTCTTCCAATCTGCCCCTCCTAGTTGTGCGCCCTTGTTCTCTTATAGGGACTCTGAAGGTCACCATCGCAAACCATCGCGTCCTTTGGGGGTGTCGCGCCCCTTCACAGACCAATGTGCCCAAACTAATCATCCGTCCCTTTACAGACCCAATTGCCCAAAAGAACCCATGTGCTCGTCAATCCTCGTGCCCCTTGGGACTGACGCGCGCCTCATGTCGACGAGCCCCAATCTCTTGGTCGCTTCATAGTTAGCCAAGCCCCTTGGCACATTTTCATGTCCAAGATGCCCACTTGCCCAACTTAGGTGTTGAAGCAACCCTAAGTTCCATCTCTTTGAGCATGTGGGAAAAGGTCTCCGCGCCCATCTAGTTGAAGACCTTACATCCTCCCCCACCTCAAGTCATTGTCATTCTTGTCAACATCCACAAGATCTACGATTTCCAAGTCTCTTCCTGAACTCATACCTCCTCTGCAACTAAGTGTGTTGGAAACCTCATGTTTCGTGCCAACCAGAAACCCCAAATTCTACCATAGTGGAAACCTCAAGTTTCCACAAACAAAAATGTACAACACCCAACTCTGCACAATTTGCTTCTTAAGTCAATGGAGTCACTTCACCCAGCTCCAAAGATGAAAGTCACCCAACTCTACTACACTCTCTCACTGTAATGTTGCTACCTTATTGTTGTTAGGTTCTATTGCTACTATCGCTGCCTACTACAACTCACTGTTACCAACTTCACTTCAATTTTTTTTCTAAGTGTTGAACTCTTGTGATCTTGCTATGATGCCCATACTTCAACCAACTCCGCCATGTCTCCGTACATTGTGCATCTCGAGCCCTGTACTAGTCAGGTGATCAATCCAACTGTTGCGTCCAAGTCTTGAGATGTCCTCCCCATGCTTGAACTTAGTCTTTTCTATCGCATCTCTGTCACTCTGTCCAACTCCAAAGAGCAAGGCAAGTGTCCATCCTTACTCATCACTGTTGTCATCATCTAATCTTCGTCAAGGAGATCCTCCACAATGTCTAAGTGTTGCACTTCGAACGTACTAGTGCATCTATATTCTTGACCCCCTTGTCATGTTGTTGTTCTCACCCATGTTTTGAACTAGTTGAATGGCTAGTCCAACTGTCACGCTCCTTGAGCCCGCACACCCTCTTTCATAGACTGATCACTTCCTTCCACAATTCGGTCCATCTGCACAATCCTCAAATCAAGGCAAGGTCATCCATCATCTTGTTGCACTATGAAGTCACCCCAAAACAAAGTCATCCACAACAACTTGACTCCACTATCCACCTCATGACACAATTGGCCAATCTTTACACCAAGAGTTGTACGTTCAGACTGTCTTTTCCTCACTACTTCATCACTCAACCATGCTGCTATGTCTGCTTCTCTATACCTTAGAATGGTTAGGCTTCACCCTCAACCATAATCCCCAAAGAAAGAGAAATGCCCATGCCCAAGTAATCTCTTCATGTTGCAATCTACTTGTCTCGACAGTCCTCAAAACGAAGGTAAGTCCTTAACTCACCTCCTTTCATCAAGTCACCTCTACACAACTCAACATCTGCGATGAGTGTGGCCAACACGCCCTCACTCCTCAAAACGTCCCAACGAACTGTGCAAAGTGCTCCAGGTAGAATGATTCACCTCAAAGAACTTCCATGCCTTAAGCATGTTCGCACCAATACTTCTACCAACTCCAACCAAAAACCCTCCTGGATCTCTAAGCCATTGCACAATCGTTTGCAAGTCACCAAGGTGTGCTCTGCCTCATCCAATGTCCCATACCAAAGGCGAGAAAACACCACCCAAATCACTTGGTTTGCATTCTGCACATTCAGGTTGACTGCCGACAATTCTTGGTTGACTTCTTTGATGACTCCATTCGTCTCTTGGAACAAAACTACCTTGAACCTGCTGCAATCGTTCAAACTTTGTCACTGTTGTCGTGATTGTCAAGCCATTTCATGACCCAACGAATTTGGCTAAGGCACCAAACACCAGGGCGCCTCATCCATCCTCTTAAACTCAACATGTTTTGACTTCATTGCCCACTTCATTGCAACGACCTGTCCAATGCACCTCATCAAAGAGTTAGGCAACTTCCTCAAGATACCTCCATGGTTGCATCCAAATTTTCCTAAGTCCACCACAGGACTCGTCCAAGTAGGTCGTCCAAGCTCTCTGCACATTCACCCAACCAAGGCATCCCAAACCGCTATAAGACTTCTTCAAATATGCACCACTTGAGTCACCTTCAAGCTTGTTGGTTTTCACCGTGGAAACGGATTGCACTTGAACCACTAAGTCATCTGATTTCCCTTCAAGGAACTCACTGTAACACTTAGGAAATGCAAGAACTCAAAACCAACCATACCTTTTCAACGACATCCTTTGTTGCTACCATGTTCTAAGTCTGTTGTCTTGGACCTTTGCTTGCCCAAGCAATCGACTCTCCGCATGAACTCTCTTCAATCACCGTCCACAGCTCCACAAATCTGCAAGACCTTCACTGCGATACAAGGCTGAGTCCATTTGTCCACTTCATGAATTTGTCTAAGTCCCAAAATTTGAATGCAACCAGTCGAACTCGTCTCCAATGTCTCTCCATCTCCGCACCTTGACTTCTTCCGCTTCAAGGCACCATGCATCCATCGCCCGAATGTTAAGTCATACTACTGCTAACCGACTGTTGTAACTCTTCGAAGAGCTACCTCGTCTGAAGGTTGTAGTTAACCCACTCATCCAACAACCCAGCTCAACTCGATTGATGTTCTCGGTGATGCACGACACGAAGACGTCATGATGGAAACGTGCCCAACCACTTCCTGCTGTGGAGTTGCTCTAGATCGCCCCAAGTCGTCCAACACACCCAAGTCACCTTGTTGTAACCCATAACTGCTCCCTTTTGCAATCACGTTTGCGATCACCCTCTGTGTTTCACTTCCGCAGTTAGATTTGCGACAACTCATGCGACAAATCCTGCATTCATTTGCCTTGCCCAAGTGCTTGGTTCTCTCAATGAACTTTGTGACTAGTCTCTCAAGGTGTACGCAATAGGTCCAATACCGACTTCTGTCACACATCAAACCAACTAATTTTGTACCCAAACTGCCTCTGAGATTAAGTCTGTGACAAGTTCTACGATGAAATCTGCGATGAGTTTTGTGGCGACCCCCTTGTCTAAGTGCTTCGTTTCACCACAAACTATGCTCTCGACTTGCACAACGTGTGCTCTCAGCTCAACCTCTCCACCGCACCATCAACAAAACCTCTGTCGTAAGTCTGATGCAAAGTCTGTAATGAACAAGTTCGTTGCACTGAACCATTCACCAAGTCTGCAAACATTCCCACTGAACCGACTTCGCAACAAACTATCTTCAAAGTTTTCTCTGATACCATTTATCGTCAAGATAGTGGTGAAGATCTCACCAACCCTTCATCAAAATCTGCAATGAACCCGCTTTGATATCATCTATCATTGCGATAGTGGTGTAGAGCTCCCCAACCCTTCTCCAAAATTTGCAAGGAATTTGCTCTGATACCATTTATTGTCGAGATACTGGTGAAGATGTCACCAACCCTTCATCAAAATCTGCAACGAACAAGCTCTGATACCATCTATTGTTGAGATAGTGGTGAAGATCTCCCCAACCCTTCTCCAAAATATGCAATGAATCCACTACCATACCATTTGTCACATCCCCACAATGTGCTTTATGATCATACACCTCTTGAGGGCGTACGACAACACAACATTTCTCACTTGACTGCAACACCAAGGATACTTCATTTTGACTACGCCTCTTCACCTAGAACATATCCATACTTTGTTCTAGGGTACCGACGAGTCACACTCATACTCTAGTGCAACTCTTGTCTATTTAGACATTTGTTAACAGTTTAACACTTAGTCATATTTAAGCATACATCTATGAACATGAAAAGCCAAGAGAAAAACAATGAAAAAGACAATAGAAACATAGATATAGTGCGAGCGACACAAATCGTGACTAACACACGACTAAATCTTTGTTATTGTGAAACAATTACAACATAAGCACTACCGGTTCGGTTTAAAATTGGGCGGAGTCAAATGACTCGCCTCACCTCACCAAGAAACTCATACACAAATTCGTCACTAAGACTCTCCGTCGCAACTTCCTTCGCAACCACCTGCGGTGCACCTCAGGCATGCCATCAACCGCAAACTTGTTGTCTCTTTGTTTCGACAGACTTCACAAATTTTGGTTTTTCCTCACACATGCCTCCAATAGAATTGCATTTCCAGACTTCCCCAAAACCAACCCAAAAGAAGCTCGCCCAAATCTGTCCACCGAATCCTCCGTAAGGTAGGACAAGTCCTCCCAAGTGGAGTGACTTGGCTCCTTGAGGGAGCTCTCCCTCTTCATTTGCTTTAGAACTACAAAGCCCTTCTTGCTCTCCTTGTCTTCCAATATGCTCCTCTTGGTTGTGTGCCCTTGTTCTCTTATAGGGACTCCAAAGGTCACCATTGTGAACCGTTGCATCCTTTGGGGGTGTCGCACCCCTAATGGACCCATGTGCCCAAATGAATCTTTGTGCCCCTTCACGGACCAGGCTGCCCAAATGAACCCATGTTCTCATCAACCATTATGCCCCTTGGACCAACGCACCCAACCTTGGTGTGCCCCTCATGCCAACGTGCCCCAATCTCTTGGTTGCTTCATACTTTGGCAAGCCCCTTGGCGCATTTGCATGCCCAAGGCATCCACTTTCCCAACTTGGATGTTGATGCAACCCCAAGTTCCATCTCTTTGAGGACTTGGGTGAAGGTCTTCGTGCCCATCTAGCCGAAGGCCTTACATCATCTAAATTGGTCGCACCCTTGGCAACACTTCTCTTAGTTGTGGTGGCGCAGGCTTAAGAGAGCTCAAATGCCATGGAGAAATTGGCTCCATGCTCTTCAACAGGGGAACTAGCTAGTAGTGGAATCAAGCCCTCCTCTGAGTGTTATGATGCCCTCAAGGGTGCTAGTAGTGGCAAGATCTGCAAGTCTGTGAGAGAAATGATATCACTTCCTGCTAAGTACAATTTCCTAGCCATAACCTGTAAGTGCAGTGTTGTAATCTCCTTTTGCTCATTTGAGTATTTGAAAGATCTCCAAACTAATTTGATTTATAATTTATATTGCTTAATATTGTTGTGGCAAGCTCTGGATTTAGTTGAAGGATCTCTATTGGCGATTATGAGATCTTGGATATTTTAATATTTTCAGCATACAAGTGATAGAATAAATTCTCACTT
>ML801474.1:26759-68509 GCA_009831015.1 Picea engelmannii | reverse complement strand
ATTCGTACCTTTTGTGTATGTGGCACATTATGTAGATCAAAGAATTGCTCCATCTGAAGTATCCATGTGATTGGGTCCTTGCCATCAAACTTCCTCATATCGATCTTAGGAACATGGTTGGTCTTCAACCCAAAGTTGGAATTGCTCTGATACCACATGTTAAGAACCAAATATCAATATAGCATAGAAAAACCTCAGAATAAGTACTCAACGCCTTGAAAAAGAGAGAAATTCAGATAATAAGCCTCTTTGAGGGGGCAACCTACTTATGCCCACATAAATGTACAATTCCAAGATGATTCCAAATGAAAATGTCTCCTTGGTATATATAGGAGACTAGGAGGTATAACTATAACTAATGGAATAAAGCCGACATAAATAAAATAACATTACTAATGTAATATGCCCCAATTAAGGGGTAATGAGTCAATATTAGTGCTTAACATAACCCTCCTCAAATCAATGGATGTGATTTATTTCGTGATTCAGGTTTCGGGAGTTTCAACTCTCAAACCTCACCTTCTCCCGCAATGACATATCTTTTTCCATGTGTCCTCTTAAATCGACGGTTGTGATCGTTTCGAGATTCCCAATTGATTCTCAAATCTCAACTCTTTCTCCCAATTGATTTTATCTGAGGCTGACAATCCACTGATGCGTGTCTCCCGTGGATCAATGGCTGTGATCTCTTCGGGTCTTCGGACTTCGGATTTCTCAATGCTCAACTTTCACTTCCCCTCAAACTATGCGGATTCCTGTTGCGTGTCCACTTGAATCAGACAGTTGAGATTTACTTTGGGTCTTTACCCGGAGTCCACGGATTTACGTCACCTACCCTTTGGATCGAACGATTGACGTTTACTTTGGGTCTTTACCCAGAGTCCACAGATGTCCACAGATTCATGCCACCTATCCTCTAGATCTGATGGTCCAGATCTCCTTCAGATTTTCGGGTTTCAGAAATCTCAAATCTCAACTGAAACCCACAAAATTTTATCCAAAGTTCATGATCTGTCACCATGCGTCCTTCTGGATCTGACGGTCCAGATTTACTTTGGGTTTCGGGTTTCAGAAGTATTCACTCCTCTTCACTTTGAATCTTTTGATTTGTGAATTCCAAAGGATCCTCGCAACTAATTGGTGCGTGACTTCTCTAAGATCTAATGGTCTGAAATGATTCGACTCCTCCTGGGTGAATCTTAGTCCTTTATCTTATCCAACCTTCAAAATTTCTTCTTCTGAAGGATTTCTCTTGCTAAATCTTTGGTACTTGTTCTTCTTTCGAACCTTGAGTTCCTCAAAAGGATTCCTTCAACACTTAGTCGATTCTTGGTCCTATACACTCCTTGCAACTGATTTTTGCATTGTCTTACGAGAAAAACCAAGTTATTTCTCCAAAGTTTTCTCCAAGTCAAAGACTCCACATACGCACTCCTTGCACTTAATATGAAAACTCTATATACAAAATTTCCACGCTATCTCTTATGATATTTCTCGCTTTCTGCTCCTTTAACTTCTTAAAGGGTCACTTCGACACTTAGTTGAGTTTCAGATCTGTGCACTCCTTGCAACATATCTTACGCAAGATTTGGGTTCTTGCAGACGACTGTGCACACCTTGCAACAGTCACTTTTCACTCCTTGCAAAGGGAAAGTTTTGTGCTATCTCTTCTAAGCTTCGGAATCGAAACAGATTCTGTCAACGCACTCCTTGCAGACTGTGTGCACACCTTGCACAGACTCAATCGAAGAGAAACAACTGAAACTTATGCAAACATCTCACAATTTCATATACTCGTAACGAAATTCATTCATTCATTCATGAAAACAACAATAACAGGGAATTGCAAACAATAACAACACCATGCATTGTATCAATTTTCCTATGTTATATTCATTCAAAATAAAATGGCTACAGATATGACCAAAACAACAACTAAAAAATCAGAAATTTTCTACTAACTCGCAGCAGCCTCATTCGAGCGTACAAAACCTCTATTTATCTTAGAGGGTCCTTAGGGTTCCCCATCGACTATGTGTCTACTCAAAAACAAAACCTAACTGTTATCTAAGTTCAGTTACATTCAAGAGTAGGAGTGAAACTCCCAGATCACTTGTGATCATTCAGTTTCCAAGTGTTTGATCTTCTTTCGTTTTTCAATCAGCTCCAAAAGATTCACAGTAAATTCCAACGTTAAGATTCTAAAATGATTCCAAGGCGTTGAGTTGTCCTGCCACGCATGATCACTGACGATGCTCTTGCATCATACTCCCCTGGAAAAAAATTCATGGACTCCTGTCCATGATCTCTTTCACCGACTTTCCATGCTTCTAGATATCAGCTTCATTTTCCCAACTCACATCTTCTATTGGGTGTCCCTTCCAGTTGACCAGTGTCCCTTCCACTTGGGTGTCCCTTTCCTTCCATTTTCCCAACTGGCATATTCTATTGGGTGTCCCTTCTATTGGGTCTTCCTCATGGTCTTCTTTCCAATTCTTTGATCAACGATCTTCTCCATCTGTGGTTTTTCTACTATAGGCAGTTGTTTCTCCCACTGACTCATCTCTTGATCTTCTAATCCCTCTATGTCATCTTCCCTATAAGGATATAGGTCTGAAACGTTGAATATGGGTGATATGTCCACATCATCTAGTAGCTCAATCTCATAGGCATTTGCATCAAACTTCCTTAAGATCTTACATGGCCCTATCTTCTTCATCTTTAATTTGTTATATCTTCCCCTAGGGAACCTTTCTTTCCTGAGATGTGCCAAAACCTGATCTCCTACTTCAAATTGAAGCTATCAACGATTGATCAACTCTGCGCTTGTACTCTTGGTTAGATCTTTGTAACTGTCCTATGATCTGACTATGGAGCTTCTGCATCTCTGTAGCAAAATCTTCTGCTCCAGTGATTTTGATCTCACTCTGCTCCAAGTCTCTCAACTCAGATACTCCCTGGGTTGCATTCCATATAGTATTTGGAATGGGCTTTTCCCAGTGCTCTTGTTGGGTGAGTCATTGTATGCAAATTATGCTTGTGGTAGAATCTGATCCAACTAATTATGATTCTCAGTGACCATACTCCTCAACAAGTTTCCCAAACTTTTGTTTACCACCTCATTCTGTCCATCTGTCTGAGGGTGATAAGATGATTTGAAGGACAAATATGTCCCCAATTTCTTCCACAGTGTTCTCCAAAAATGACCAACAAAGTTAGTGTCTCTGTCTGATACAATGCTCCTGGGTAGTCCATGAAGTCTCACAACTTCCTTGAAAAACAGATTTGCAACATATGTTGCATCACTAGTCTTCTGGCATGGGACAAGGTGTGCCATCCTTGAAAATATATCCACCACCACAAATATGGAATCACATCCTATTTGCGTTCTTGGTAGTCCCAACACAAAATCCATGCTTATTGCATCCCAAGGCCTCTCTGGTATTGGAAATGGTTGATAATATCCAGTGTTCTGTCTTTTTCCTTTTGCATGTTGGCAGATTCTACGTCTGTTCACAAACTTTATCACTTCTGTTCTCATCCTTGGCCAATAGTATGAACTGCTCAACTGTGAAAATGTTTTATCCTAGCCGAAATGTCCAGCCAATCCTCCACTATGCTTTTCTTTCAAAAATTTATCCCTCATTGAGCATTTTGGTATGCACAACTGATTTCCCTTGAACAACAATTCCTATTGAATCATATACTTTGTCCACTGGTTCCTATCTCTCAACAAATGATTCACACATGCTTCATATGCTTCCTTGAAATCTAGATCATCATTGTACATTTCCTTAAGGTGTTCAAACCCCAAGGTCTTCACCTGAAACTCCTACAGAATCAAACATCTCCTGCTCAATGCATCAACAAGTTTGTTAGCATTCCCAACAATACGTTTTATGACAAAAGTAAAATTCTGCATAAACTCAATCCACTTTGCATGCCTCTGATTCAATTTTTCCTATCTGGTTATGAATTTTAAAGCTTGGTTATCGCTATACAAGACAAATTATTGTGGAACAAAGTAATGCCTCCATTTCTTCAAGGCTTGAATAATGGCATAAAACTCCTTATCATATGTGGAGTAGTTTCTCTTAGTCTCATTCATCTTCTCACTGAAATAGGAAACATGCCTATTATCTTGGCTCAAAATTGCTCCAATTGCAACTCCACTTGATCACATCTCACTTGAAATGTCTTTCCAAAATTTGGTAAGACCAGAATTGGTCATTCTGTTATTTTCTCCTTCAGTATATTGAAGGTCCTCTCGGCCTCCTCTATCTAGTTAAAATACTTGTGCTTCTTCTTCACTGTATCCATCATTGGTGCACAAATTCCACTGAAATCTCTGATGAACTTCCTATAGAAACTTGCTAATCCATGGAAGCTTCTTACCTCAAACATACTCCTTGGTGACGACCATTATTTGATTGTTTTCACCTTCTCTGGGTCCATCTTCAGTTTATTTGAAGAGATCACAAAACCCAAGTAAATGAGTTATGTCTTCATAAAAGAGGACTTCTTTAGATTTATCAACAACTTTTCTTGCTGTAGTCTCCTCATCACTAATGTCAGGTGTCTCAAATTCTCCTCTTTGGTCTTGCTAAAGATCAGTTTATCATCCAGATATACAACCACACACATGTCAATGAAATCTTTCAGTATTTCATTCATCAACCTCATAAAAGTACTCGGGTCATTTGTTAAGCCAAATGGCATAACAAGCCACGCATACAAACCTTCATTTGTCTAAAAGGTTGTCTTCCACTCATCACCTTCCCTCATTCTTATCTGGTGATATCCACTTTTCAAATCTATCTTAGAAAAGAAATTTGCTCCACTTAAACAGTCCATTAAATCATCCATTCTTGGCAAAGGGAATCTATACCTGATGGTGATATTGTTAATGGCTCTTGAGTCTGTACACATTCTCCATCCTCCATCCTTCTTTAGAATCAACAAAGTTGGTACTGTGCATGGACTCAAGCTCTTTCTGACCAACCCCTTGTCTAACAATTCCTGGACTTGGTTCTTTACCTCCTCATTCTCTCGAGGTGTCAATCTGTATGCTACTTTGTTTGGAAGACTTTCTCTTGGTATCAAATCAATATGATGGGTGGCAATGAGTTAGGAAACTCATCCACCACTATGTCAGCAAAATTATCCAACAATTCTTGAACTTCTTCAGGCAGATCATCCATCGAAGTAGTTGTAAGGACAACTCTAGGTTTCCTCACCACAACAAACTACATCTCCTGTTCTTTCTTGGCTTCTCTCAGGAGTTCCTTCCCACTAATGAGAAGTATGCTTGTGTCAGCTTCCTCTTTCATTTTCTTCTCCTCTATTGGCAACAACATGTGTGTCCTACCACTCTTCTCCAAGGTGTATGTATTCTTCCTCCCATCATGAATGACATTCCTGTCAAAATGCCATGGTCTTCCCAACAAAACATGACATACATCCATGGGAATCACATCACATAGAATTTCATCTCTATATATCCTCCTATCTTAAATTCAACAAGGCATTGTTTAGTAAGCATTACCTAGTGTCCTTTCTACAACCATGAGACTTTATATGGATTCGGGTGTGCAGTTGTCTCCATCTTCAATTTCTCCACCATCTCTGTGGATACTAGGTTATCAGTGCTCCCACTGTCAATTATCACCTTGCATACTTTGTCTTTAGTCTTGCAAGATGTCCCGAAAAGACTATTCCTATGCACTAGCCTCTCAACTTTTGCCTCTGGTTTTAAGAGAACCTTTCTCAACATCAGGGATGTTCCATCCTTTGCTCCTTATGATTCAACATTTATTCTCTGTGCTTCCAAAATGTGATCTTATCCTCCTCCTTCTTTCTTTTTCTCGGGACATTCCCAAGACATGTGTCTTGTCTTTCCACATGCATAACATCTTACTTCTTCTCCTCTGCTTCTTCCTCTTCCTCCAGAAGAACTTCTTCCACCACCTTGTCTTCCTTGGGAACTTCCTCCTCTTTTCGAGTGACTGTGTGGTTTTTTAGTCTCGTCTTTGGATTTATGTGCCTTGTCATGGACAAATCCCTTACATTTGTTTGGGATTAGGTTTCTACCTCTGGCTCATTGGCTTTGTTTTCTGGTCAACTTATTCTATGCCTTTAGTGCAAACTGATAAGCATCCTCCACTATCTTTCCTGACATCATGCTGATCTCATCCTAGATTTCATACCTCAGGCCATTTATATACCTGACAAAATTTTCTTCATCTTTCTCTCTTTGTCTTGTTCTGATGTTCAGCTTGTAGAACTCCTCTGTGTACTCTTTGACTGTCATACCCTTCTGTCTCAGGTTCTGCAACTTCTTGAATAGATTGATCTGATAACCTTTGGGCATGAATTTAGCCTTTAGCTTGGCTACCATTCTGTCCCAATTATTTATCTTCTATTTTCCTTTGCTTATCCTCTTAGCTTGTAGTTCATCCCACCACAGTGCTGCATGTCCTTTTAGCCTGGTGACAACATGTATCACCCTTTTCTCCTCATCGACATAGTCGAAGTATTTGTCCATGGATCTTATCCAATCCAAATTTCCTTCGTACATTGGGACCTCTATCTTGGCTCTAGATCCCAATCTAACAACTTCTCTTAGCAAGCGTTCTTCGGCAACATTTTCCCCTACATCTTCTTTGACTTCTACTTCTTCACTCTCTGCATCGCTGATGTCTCCAGCATAAGGTTCCCTCCTCTGTCCTACCTCCATTGCCTCTAATATTGCATGAAGCTCTCGCATTTCTCTTTCTACAACATGATTGGCTAAAGGTGGCTCCACTCGTCTCCTCGGTGGCATTGTACCGACTGTCTCTCACACACATAGTACAACTTCAAGTTCTTTTGTCCTTTCTATCCTTTGCCTGCTGTTTGAAAGAAAACATTCTCTCTGATACCACTTTATTCAGACCCCCTTCTCTCCTAAGGGATGCACAACCTCCTGGTCAACGATCTCTGATTCTTGAGTCAGACGACTCTCTGAAACCTTGATGGTCTCATCTTTGTATTTATTCTCAAGCCCTTTCATCTTTCTGGTGCATGTCTTATGGCACCCGCGATCTTCCCCTTCACACTTAAGAAATCTCAGAGTTTGAGCGCTAGCTCCTTTTCTGATAAGCCCCTCCTTGATGTGACCTTGGGCAATGACCTTACGTAAAGATGCAATTGCAGATGTGCCTAAGAGTGGTTCAGAACCAAACCACTTTTCACCCCGCAATTCACCTCGAGCCACCATGTGTCCTTTTTCCAAAACCGTGGGTTCGATTGTGGCCCGCCCTCAACTTTTTAAAGCTCGAGTACGTCTTGTCCCTGCAATGCGAGGTGATCGTCGATCTTGACGATACTTCTGAATTAACGGCTGAGATCTATCCCTTCCAAAACAACGGTTCAGATCTAACCCTCCTCAAATCAACATATGTGATTTATTTCATGATTCGGGTTTCAAGAGTTTCAACTCTCAAACCTCGCCTTCTCCTGCAATGAAATATCTTCTGCCATGTGTCCTCTTAAATCAATGGTTGTGACCATTTTGGGATTCCAGACTTCAAAAATCTCAAATCTGAACTCTTTCTCCCAATTGATTTTATCCGAGGACGACAATCCACTGACGAGTGTCTCCCACGAATCAATGATTGTGATCTCTTCGGGTCTTCAGACTTTGGATTTCTCAATTCTCAAATTTCACTTCCCCTCGAAGTATGCAGATTTCTGTTGCGTGTCCATTGAATCAAATGGTTGAGATTTACTTCGGGTCTTTACTCGGAGTCCACGGATTTATGCCACCTGCCCTCTGGATCGGACGATTGACGTTTACTTCGGGTCTTTACCCGGAGTCCACAGATTCATGCCACCTGTCCTCTAGATATGATGGTCCAGATCTCCTTCGAATTTTTGAGTTTCAGGAATCTCAAATCTCAACTGAAACCCACAAACTTTTATCCAAAATTCATGATTTGTCACCACACGTCCTCCTGGATCTGACGATCTAGATTTACTTCGAGTTTCAGGTTTCAGAAGTTTTCGCTCCTCTTCACTTCAAATCTTCCGATTTGTGAATTATGAAGGATCCTCGTGACTAACTGGTGCACGACTTCTCCAAGATCTAATGGTCTGAAATGATTCGGCTCCTCCTGGGTGAATCTTATTCCTTTATCTTATCCAACCTTCAAAAATTCTTCTTCTGAAGGATTTCGCCTGCTAAATATTCCATACTTGTTCTTCTTTCGAACCTTTAGTTCCTCAAAAGAATTCCTTCAACACTTAGTCGATTCCTGGTCTTATACACTCCTTGCAACTAATTTTTTCATTGTCTTACGAGAAAAATCGAGTTATTTCTCCAAAGTCTTCTCCAAGTCAAAGACTCCACATATGCACTCCTTGGGCTTAATATGCACACTCTACATACAAAAGTTCCACGCTATCTCTTCTGATATTTCTCGCCTTCTTCTCCTTTAACTTCTTAAAGGGTCACTTCGACACTTAGTCGATTTTCGGATCTGTGCACTCCTTGCAACAGATCTTACGCAAGATTTGGGTTCTTACAAACGACTGTGCACACCTTGCAGCAGTCACTTTTCACTCCTTGTAAAGGGAAAGTTTCTCACTATCTCTTCTGAGCTTCAGAATCGAAACATATTTTCTCAACGCACTCCTTGCAGATTGTGTGCACACCTTGCATAGACTCAATCGAAGAGAAACAATTGAAACTTATGCAAACATCTCACAATTTTATATACTCGTAACGAAATTCATTCATTCATGAAAAAAAAAATAACAGGGAATTGCAAACAATAACAACACCATGCATTGGATCAATTTTCCTTTGTTATATTCATTCAAAAGTAAATGGCTACAACAATGACCAAAACGACAACTAAAAACTCAAAAATTTTGTACTAACTCGAAGCAGCCTCATTCGAGTGTACAAAACTTCTCTTTATCTCAGAGGGTCCTTAGGGTTCCCCCCCCTGACTATTTGTCTACTCGAAAACAAAACCTAACTGTTATCTAAGTTTAGTTACATTCAAGACTAGGAGTGAAACTCCCAGATCACTCGTGATCATTTAGCATCCAAGCGTTTGATCTTCTTCCGTTTTTCAATCAGCTCCAAAATATTCGCAGTAAACGCCAACATTAAGATTCTGAAATGATTCCTAGGCACTGAGTTGTCTTGCCACGTGTGCTCACTGATGATGATCCTGCATCATACTCCCCTTGACAAAAATTCATGGACTCATGTCCATGAGATCCTGCACCGAATTTCCATGCTTTTGGATATCAACTTCATTTTCCTAACTGTCATCTTTTATTGGGTGTCCTTTCCACTTGACCAGATATTCAAAATAGGTCTTCCTCCTGGTCTTCTTGCCAATCCTCTGATCAACGATCTTCTCCATTTGTGGTTTTTCTGCTATAGGCATTTGTTTTTCCCACTGAATCATCGCTTGATCTTCTGATCCCTCTGTGGCATCTTCCCTGTAAGGATACAGGTCTAAAACATTGAATATGGGTGATATGTCCACATCATCTGGCAGCTCAATCTCATAGGCATTTGCATCAAACTTCCTTAAGATCTTACATGGCCCTATCTTCTTCATCTTCAACTTGTTATGTGTTCCCCTAGGGAGCCTTTCTTTCCTGGGATGTGCCAGAACCTGATCTCCTACTTCAAATTGAAATTCTCAGTGATGTTGATCAACTTTGCGCTTGTAATCTTTGCTAGAGCTCTGCAACTGTCCTATGATATGGCTATGGAGCTTCTGCATCTCTGCAACAAAATCTTCTGCTCCAGCGCTTTTGATCTCACTCTGCTCCAAGTCTCTCAACTCAGATACTCCCCTGGGTTGCATTCCATACAGTATTTGGAATGGGATTTTTCTAGTGCTCCTGTTGGGTGAGTCATTGTATGCAAATTCTAGTTGTGGAAGAATTTGATCCCATTGATTAGGATGCTTAGTGACCAGACTCCTCAACAAGTTTCCGCTTGGTTATCGCTATACAAGACAAATTCTTGGGGAACAAGCCTCCATTTCTTCAAGGCTTGAATAATGGCATAAAACTCCTTATCATATGTGAAGTATTTTCTCTTAGTCTCATTCAGCTTCTCATTGAAATAGGCAACATGCCTATTATCATGACTCAAAACTGCTCCAATTGTAACTCCACTTGCATCACATCTCACCTGAAATGTATTTCCAAAATTTGGTAAGACCAGAATTGGTCGTTCTGTTATTTTCTCTTTCAGTATATTGAAGCTCCTCTCGGCCTCCTCTATCTAGTTAAAATACTTGTGCTTCTTCTTCACTGTATCCATAATTGATGCACAAATTCCACTGAAATCTCTGATGAACTTCCTATAGAAACTTTCTAATCCATGGAAGCTTCTTACCTCAAACATACTCCTTGGTGACGACCATTCTTTGATTGCTTTCACCTTCTCTGGGTCCATCTTCAGTTCATTTGAAGAGATCACAAAGCCCAAGTAAATGAGTTATGTCTTCATAAAAGAGGAATTCTCCAGATTTATCAACAACTTCTCCTGCTTTAGTCTCCTCATAACTAATGTCAGGTGTCTCAAATTCTCCTCTTTGGTCCTACTAAAGATCAGTATATCATCCAAATAAACAACCACAAACTTGCCAATGAAATCTTTCAGTATTTGATTCATCAACCTCATAAAAGTACTCGGGGCATTTGTTAAGCCAAATTGCATAACAAGCCACTCATACAAACCTTAATTTGTCTTAAAGGTTGTCTTCCACTCATCACCTTCTCTCATTCTTATATGGTGATATACATTTTTCAAATCTATCTTAGAAAATAAATTTTCTCCACTTAAACAATTCATTAAATCATCCATTCTTGGTAAAGGGAATCTATACTTGATGATGATCTTGTTAATGGCTCTTGAGTCTGTACACATTCTCCATCCTCCATCATTCTTTGGACTCAACACAGTTGGTATTGCGCATAGACTCAATCTCTCTCTGACCAACCCCTTGTCTAACAATTCCTGGACTTGGTTCTTTACCTCCTCATTCTCTCGAGGTGTCAATTTGTATGCTTCTTTGTTTGGAAGACTTGATCCTGGTATCAAATCAATATGATGGCTGATACTTCTGATGGGTGGCAATGAGTTAGGCATCTCGTCCACCACTACGTCAGTAAAATTATCCAACAATTCCTAAACTTTTTTAGGCAAATCATCCATCGAAGTACTTGTCAGGACAATTCTAGGTTTCCTCACCACAACAAATTGCATCTCATGTTCTTTCTTGACTTCTCTCACGAGTTCCTTCCCACTCATGAGAACTATGTTTGTGCAAGCTTCCTCTTTAATTTTATTCTCCTCTATTGGTAGCAACATGTGTGTCCTACCATTCTTCTCCAAAGTGTATGTATTATTCCTCCCATCATGAATGATATTCCTGTAAAACTGCCATGGTCTTCCCAACAAAACATGCCATACATCCATGGAAATCACATCACACAGAATTTCATCTCTATGTCCTCTTATCTTAAATTCAACAAGGCATTGTTTAATAACCATTACCTAGTGTCCTTTCTGCAACCATGAGACTTTATATGGCTTCTGGTGTGCAGTTGTCTCCAAATACAATTTCTCCTCCATCTTTGTGGATACTAGGTTATCAGTGCTCCCACTGTCAATTATCACCTTTCATACTCCATCTTTAGTCTTGCAAGCTGTCCTGAAGAGACTGTTCCTCTGCACTAGCTTCTCAACTTTTGCCTCTAGTTTTAAGAGAACCTTTCTCAACATCAGGGATGTTCCATCCTCTTCTCCTTCTGCTTCAACATTCCTTCTTTGTGCTTTCGAAATGTGAGCTTCACCTCCTCCTTCTTTCTTTTTCTCGAGACATTCCCAAGACATGTGTCCTATCTTTCCACATGCATATCATCTTACTTATCCTCCTCTACTTCTTCCTCTTCCTCTAGAAGAAATTCTTCCACCACCTTGTCTTCCTCGAGAACTTCCTCCTCTTTTCGAGTGGCTGTTTTGTTTTTTAGTCTTGTCTTTGGATTTATGTGCCTTGTCATGGGAAACTCCCTTGCATTTGTTCAAGATTGAGCTTCTACCTCTGCCTCGTTGGCTTTGTTTTCTGGTCAACTTCTTCTCTACCTTCAGTGCAAACTGATAAGCATCCTTCATTGTCCTTACTGAAATCATGCTAATCTCATCCTGGATTTCATACCTCAGGCCATTTATATACTTGGCAACTTTTTCTTCATCTTTCTCTCTTTGTCTAGTTATGATGTTCAACTTGTAGAACTCCTCTATGTACTCTTTGAATGTCATACCCTTCTGTCTCAGGTTCTGCAACTTCCTGAAAAGATTGATCTGATAATATTTGGGCATGAATTTAGCCTTCAGCTTGGCTACCATTCTATCCTAATTCTTTATCTTATATTTTCCTTTGCTTCTCCTCTCAGCCTGTAGTTCATCCCACCATAGTGCTGCATGTCGTTTTAGACTGGTGACAACATGTCTCACCCTTTTTTCCTCATTGACATTTTCAGAGTCAAAGTATTTGTCCATGGATCTTATCCAATCCAACAACTCTTCAACATCCAAATTGCCTTCGTACATTGGGACCTCTATCTTGGCTCTAGCTCCCAATATAAAAACTACTCTCAGCAAGCGTTCTTCGAAAACATTTTCCCCCAACTTCTTCAACTTCTACTTCTTCACTCTGTGCATCACTGATGTCTCCAGCATCAGGGGCCCTCCTCTCCGTTGCCTCCGTCGCCTCTAATATTGCACGAAGCTATAACATTTCTCTTTCTTAAACATTATTGGCTAAAGGTGGCTCCACACGTCTCCTCGGTGGCATTGTGTTGACTGTCTCTCACACACAGAGTACAACTTCAAGTTATTTCGTCTCTTCTCTCCTTTGGCTATTGTCTGCAAGTAAAAATTCGCTCTGATACCACTTGATGCAAACCCCCTTCTCTCCTAAGGGATGCACGACCTCCCGGTCAAGGATCTCTGATTCTTGAGTCAGGCGACTCTCTGAAACCTTGATGGTCTCATCTTTATATTTAAACATAGGCCCTTTCAGCTTTCTGGCGTAGGTCTTATGGCACCCACAAACTTCCCCTTCATGCTTGCAAAATATCAGAGTTTGAGCGCTAGCTCCTTTTATGATAAGTCCCTCTTTGATGTGACCTTCGGCGATGACCTTACATAAACACATGATTGTGGGCATGCCCAAGAGTGGTTTGGAACCAAAGTACTTTTCGCCCCGCAATTCTTCTCGAGCCACCACGTGTCCTTTTGTCAAAACCGTGGTTTCGATTGCGGCTCGCCCTTGAATTTTTAAATCTTGAGCACCTCCTGTCCCCGCAATGTGAGGTGACTGTCGATCTCACGATATTGACGGTACTTCTGAATTGACGACTGAGATCTATCCCTTCCAAAACAACGGTTCAGATCTAACACTCCTCAAATCAACATATGTGATTTATTTCGTGATTCGGGTTTCGAGAGTTTCAACTCTCAAACCTTGCCTTCTTCTGTAATGACAGATATTTTTCCATCTATCCTCTTAAATTGACGGTTGTGACCGTTTCAGGATTCTCGACTTCGAAAATCTCAAATCTCAACTCTTTCTCCCAATTTCTTTTATCCGAGGTTGACAATCCATTGATGCGTGTCTCCCACGGATCAACAAATGTGATCTCTTTGGGTCTTCGAACTTCAGATTTCTCAATTCTCAACTTTCAATTCCCCTCGAAGTATGTGGATTTATGCCACGTGTCCAATTGAATCAAACGATTGAGATTTACTTTAGGTCTTTACCCGGAGTCCACGGATTTATGCCACTTGTCCTTTGGATCAAACGATTGACGTTTACTTTGGGTCTTTACCCGTAGTCCATAGATTCATGCCACCTATCCTCTGGATCTGACGGTCCAGATCTACTTTGAATTTATGGGTTCCGGGAATCTCAAATCTCAATTAAAACCCACAAACCTTTATCTGAAATTCGTGATCTATCACCACGCATCCTTCTGGATTTGATGGTCCAGATTTACTTCGGTTTTTGGAAGTTTTCACTCCTCTTCACTTTGAATATTCCGATTTGTGAATTCTGAAGGATCCTCCTGACTAACTGGTGCATGACTTCTTTGATATTTAATGGTCTAAAATGATTTATCTCCTCCCAAGCGAATCTTAGTCCTTTATCTTATACAACCTTCAAAATTTTTTCTTTTGAAGGATTTCACCCACTAAATCTTTCGTACTTGTTCTTCTTTCGAACCTTGAGTTCCTCAAAAGGGTTCCTTCAACACTTAGTTGATTCTTGGTCCTATACACTCCTTGCAACTGACTTTTGCATTGTCTTACGAGAAAACCAAGTTATTTCTCCAAAGTCTTCTCCAAGTCAAAGACTCCACATACACACTCCTTGCACTTAATATGCACACTCTATATACAAAAATTCCATGCTATCTCTTATGAGATTTCTCACCTTTTGCTCCTTTAACTTCTTAAAGGGTCACTTCAACACTTAGTCAAGTTTTGGATCTGCACACTCCTTGCAACCAATCTTACATAAGATTTGGGTTCTTGCGGACGACTATTCACACCTTGCAGCAGTCACTTTGCACTCCTTGCAAAGGGAAAGTTTTGCGCTATCTATTCTGAGCTTTGGAATCAAAACTGATTCTGTCAACGCACTCCTTGCACAGACTCAATCGAAGAGAAACAACTAAAACTTATGCAAACATATCAAAATTTTATATACTCGTAACAAAATTCATTCATTCATGAAAAAAAAATAACAGGGAATTGAAAACAATAACAACACCATGCATTGGATCAATTTTCCTCTGTTATATTCATTCAAAAGTAAATGGCTACAAAAATGAGCAAAACAAAAACTAAAAACTCAGAAATTTCCTACTAACTCGCAACAACCTCATTCGGGCGTACAAAACCTCTATTTATCTCAGAGGGTCCTTAGTGTTCCCCTTCGACTATTTGTGTACTCGAAAACAAAGCCTAACTACTATGTAAGTTCAATTACATTCAAGACTAGGAGTGAAACTCCCAGATCACTTGTGATCATCCAACTTCCAAGTGTTTTATCTTCTTTCATTTTTCAATCAGCTCCAAAAGATTCACAGTAAACACCAACGTTAAGATTCTGAAATGATTCCAAGGCATTGAGTTGTCCTGCCATGCGTGCTCACCGACGATGCTCCTGCATCACTTTACATTATAATTCCTTAAATATATCATCACTCAACTCCTTGAGTTAATACTACAATCACTCCCTCTAAGTTTTTCTTAATTATAATAACTATTCACAGGTTGTTGATAGCCCTATGTGGGTTATTGCTTGTACCACAAGCTTGGTATTTCAGGATCAAGGAGTGACTTGTGTAGATTTTCTATCTTTGTAACTTTGATAGATGTGATCCACATGTCTTGGTCTCACATGGAGATATGATTATCTTTACAGGATGCACTGGAGAGCTCATGATGTGGTTTCCATTGATTTTGGCCTATGATATTGATTTGAGGGATGTTGGGGTTTACCAAGTTGCTTATTATCCAAGGTTGCGTTCCTTAGTATTCACATGTGGTCAATATTCTTTGGAGCTTCAAGTTGTTGTCATAGCATGGTTGGTAGTTCCTTTTCTGAAGATAATGGTTGATTCCAAGACTGCAATAGGCATTGATTTGTAGTTGGTAGATGTTGGCAAAGGGGCAGAACCAGGGTTCAATGCTTCAACAACACACCAACAAAAACCTAACTACTGACCCTTTCAGCAACACCTGCGAAGCAAATGCAGTCTCACCTGAGGTAGAGGCAGGGGGGTTACATGACTCAAGTGTCTGTAACCAAGATGGGACATATATTTGTGATTATAACACTTTGCAATGTACTTAGGAACAACACACATTAATTCATTCACTTTATTCACATCGCAGATCAAACCCTAAATACAGATCAACGCAGTAACACTAACAAAATATACATCAAACTTAACATTAGATGTTAGATCTAACTCATTCAACATAGAAAAAACAATAAGAATTCATAGATCTATCTATCATTCATAACATTCAAGGCACTAAGCAGATCCACAGCATAAACATTACAACAAACCATCAACACATGATATACGTGATTCACTCCAGTGTGGGGCTACATCCACCAATGACTTCTTTTTCTTTATTAGTCTTCAATCTCTTACATTCATCTGCTCCTGTGCACTAAGCCATAGAGCCAAGCTTCACACTAGATAGGTGATCTGCGCACTGCGCACTAGATCCACCTTCCCAAAGTCAGGTTAGGGCATAGAGCCAACTCCTCTATAAAGAACAAAGCCTTACGTACATGTTTCGTTGCACCAAGAAACTCAGAACTACTTGCCTCTTGCACTTAGATACTTACTTAGCACTTAGCCACTTACATCGCCTACTTCTACATTACATTCCTTCTTATTTATACTTTTACATTTACAAAGAGGCCTAAACATGGGTAAAACCATGGGCCGACATCCCATAACCCATTACATAAACCTTAATAACTCATGTTGGGTCCACAAAGCCCACAAAACAAGTGAGATCTCGCGACCTTAGCTCCGCCTGGACACTCTATCTTTGACCAACCTGTCGATGTCCAAAAGTGGTCAAACCCGACCAATGTTTCCTCAAAACTTGGTCGAGGGCCAACAAGCCCTGTTATAACCCTAAATTGCACCACACATGCTTACCTGGCATCAGGCCATCTCATATCCCTTCTTTGCCAAAGCACTGCTGAACAACTCTTTGAAAATCCTCTTTTATAAAGGCCCACACGCCTTACTCCATTACTGCACGCGTGTACATGCTGGCTGACCCAAAACAACCTGCATGGACCGAAAAAAGCACGAAAAAAGGAAAGTTTTCGACAGAACACAAAATCTATGGGTGATTTAACTGAAACTCCCGGCCATGCATGGCCGAGGGTTCGTCCAAATACCTAGCTCCTTCTAGCCTATAAAAGAAGGGGTAGGGGTCCCATTTGGGGGAGGGGGAAAAAGTATAGCAAAGAAACTCTGCCCATTTGCATATTCTCATTGTCCCAACCCTTTAGCCTTTCCTAATGCCAAAGGAGATATAAAGTAAAGCAGTTGGAGGACAATAGAAGAGGAGCCCAGGATCAGGTTCGCGGAGCGGTGGCCGGTCTCAACTTTTGTAAGTTGACTCATTCAAAGTAATAAAGAAAATGCTTTTCTCATCCCAATTCATGAACTTTTTATAGAATGATTAGTATATGTTTGGATTTCTAACCCGTTAGTATACAAGTAGGATGCATGCGTAGTTGTTGCTTGTCTTGTATGCAGGTCAGCTTTGGAAGGAGTATTGTGAACAAGTAGTCAAGTACAACGGAGGATCAACATCAAACGTCGGGAACAAGGTAGGTTGATCTTTTCATGCATTTACTAAGAAAAGGTGATTTAAATCTAGGGATGAAGGTAGAAAGTAGTTTTCCTTCGGTCATATCTTCATGCAAAGTCTGAACTCTATTTGCTAGTTCGTAGGGAGATTTCCCTCACAACAGAATTGGCAACCATACTGGGGAGACTCTCTAGGGTTCCTGGAATTTTATTTATTTTTTTGGTAGTTTTAAAGACTATTTTTTCTTGCCTGTTTTTTCTTTTAGTTTCTGTAAGGTCTGAGCTAGCAGAGAGTTTGGTTTTCCATACCAACTTTCTCTGATTTTCTTAACTGTGTTTGTCAGGACCCATAGAGGTACATGTGGCCTGCATAAGGTCTGCACGCGTGTACCCACACTCTACTCTCTTACAGCCCGCATGCGAATGCTAGCTAAAGAAGTAGCAGTAGCGTGTAGAGTTCAGAGAACTTCAGGGGCAGTCAGCCTCTTCCCTGTCAAAATCACACATTCTCAGGGGGTTTTCTGGAATTCTATCTAAGTCTTGGTTGTTTGCAGTCGTATCTCAGACTGTTTTTTGCTTTATCATTTTTTCCTTACATTATTTGTTTTTCTGTTAAAAAGAGTGTCCAAGCCTTTCAAGGGATCCTGGTTATCAATATCAGTGGTCTCTTCTTGGTTTGGTCTGTCTGTTTTCATTTTTTCTCAGAGTTTAGATATACAGGCGGCCTGCACAAGGCCAGCCCACGTGTTCATGCCCTCTGTATCTATCCAATGCGCGTTCGCACATGTGCTGTTAGATTAACAATCGCGTGCTTGTATAGGATACTTTTTGTTGAGGGTAAGGCAATCATCCTTTCCGTTGATAAGAATTATTCCTCTCAGGTGTTTGAATCTCTGTCTGAACAATTAGTAGCTTAGGATTAATCTTACCCTTAGCTTTCTTTTTCTCATTAAAAAAAAAAAAAAATTGTTGTCAGAAAAATCAAAGATTTTTTAAGGTTCTTAGACAAGTGTGAGAGTCATTTTTTTTTTAAATTGCTAGTGTGTGATTTTTGATCTGATTCTTTGCGATCTGCGATTAGGCCAGAATTGTTTTTCTTGGTTTTTGCTTGTTGGTATTTTTTCTTTTTGCTTTATCAAGCATTTAAAAAAAAAAAAATCTCTTTTCATTTTCTTATTTGGTTGAAGAGTGTGTTTCTGCATTATTAGCCAGGGAAAAGTCATTTATTTCATAATTTTCTGCAATGTACTTAGATCATAAGTATCTTGTAGTCAAGTGAAATTTATTTTGAGTTTGCAGTCCAAAATCTTAGAAAATCAAAAATATTTATTTTGAAAAGTTGTCGAAATTTTGCATTAAGTAAAAGTTTTGTTTCCAGCTTTTTTATTCATTTTTTGCTTTCATCTTTTACACATCATCAGTTTCACTTTCATACCCCTTGACGTAAGATAAAGCCATAAAATAAACATTAAATTTAAAATCTACTAGACTTTTATGTTTGTAGGGTTCACCAACTAGTTCAGGATTAGGGCCTTGGATTAGGTTGGAGAGGAAACTCTTCAAGGCCATTTAAAATCAAACGTTGGAGTCTGAGTTAGGGAGTGTCTAAGTCCAGTGTCGTGAAAGTTATTCGGGACCCCCCTCTAACACAGGGGATAAACACGAGGTCGCGTGCGGAAAGGTAGCGGAGATAACCCCTCCAAAGATGGACCAATTGTAGTGGAGAACACATATAGAGGGCTTGTTTTGGGATTCCATCATTTGCATTTGCCACGGGGCTTCATGGGTCTTGAATCCATTTGAGGTCCTAAGTTGTCTTCTGGACCATTTTCTCTCGATACCTTTGACATGTTTCGGACTCGATACCCTGCTCATTGTGGTCTCCCAACTTTCGACTGTACCCGCCTGGTGACTGTTCGTGCGCTGGCAACCTAGTTGCCAATCTTTTTTAGGGACATACACAAGTGACTGCGGGGGTATACCGCGGTACCTAGGACAGACATTAGGCCACTCTTTGCAGAGTATACCCGAAGGGTGCTTCCGTGTTTGAGTTGCACTTGCACTGGTAAGTTGCTCTAGTGTTGGTTGTTGTAACTGTTCTTCCAATTAATTTAGTGTTTGCCTATCTTATCTTCTAGGGATTGTTTTTTAGTGTGTGTTAATTTTGACCATTTAGACTACCTTAGAGTGTTTTGGATCTTCTCACACAGTGGAGGATCCCGAGCTCCACCAGTCATGAAGGCTTCTTGGCCTGCCGCCGGTTACACTGGAGCCACCCCCGCCACCATTAAGGCGAAAGCTAGACCAACAAGGGTCTTTTGAAGCGACCGGGTTACAAGCCATTGTGCCTGACCAACCCCAAGAGGAATTGACCATTTTGGACCTTTAAGAAACCGCTCTTGGCCCGGTTGAAACCCCAATCACTGATTTCTTGGCACCTTTCATCATACCAATTCAATTTTACGAGTGCCAGACAGTGTTGCACACAACAATGAAAACAAATGCTGTTACCCCTTCTGGGAATTCTTCAATTCCCACCACGATTTTCACCACATGAGAGCTTTCACCTCCTAACCCACCGTCATTGGTTCGAGCCACCATGGTCTTGACCACAACTACTTCACACAGTGGTCCGATCCTGTCTTTGGTGGCGGCCACAACCCCTTTCACACCAAGTGCGACAGGCCCTCCGTTCTCATACGAGATGCCTAGTTCGGGTACAAGTCCTATACTTTCTTACTCCACTTTACAGACTTTGGGTTTGGGGGCAGGGAGCTATAGCGCTCCTCTGCAAGGTCACATGGGGGGCACTCCTGCTCCTTTTAACACTTTCCCTTATGGAGGAGGTCATATCCCTCCTTCATCCCCTTCACTCAGTGGCTCGCATCAACAATCCACTGGGCAACCTACACACAATAGTTTATTTGGAGTGGGGAGTCAAGGAACACCTTCGCATAGTATGATGGTAGGTTCGACACCATTTTCTTTGAACAGAATGTTTGGTAACAATACCTTCTCATTAGCCGTTTTCCCAACTGGGGGCAACCCCATTTTTGGACAATCTACTCTTGTGCAGGGTACTATTCCTACACAAGGGGCAAACATAGGAACTTCTTCCGTAGCAGGACCTTGGAATTCAGGGTAGGGATCCATTCTCTCGTCCGAAATGCCAATCTAGGGTAATTCTTTCCACAATCAATGGAACCCCGGACAAACTACTATGCCCATCCCCTCGGGACCACCATGGGGCAATCCTTCCCATAGTCCTTCAAATATAATGCATGCCCAACCATCTATGTCCTATTTGGAAAATCAACCAATGATGTCTCCACATATGCAAAATCCTTACACTGGCCAGGGCCATGGTTTCTACCAGAATTCGGGCCAGCAACCAAACTCTTCCTGGGAACTTGGTGCTAGTCAAACTCTAGGCCCCTATTTCCCAGGTTATCACCAACAACCCAAAATTCCCTTCCTGGTGACTTTGCACTTGCCAGATTTGACAACGTTGTTGAATGACCCTATTTGTCACGATCCGCGTTGGCCTCCTATGTTGACGAAGTTGCCTTCGGACATTCCAAAGTTCGAAGCCAAGCCTAACGAAGATCCAGGAGATCATGTGACTACCTTTCATCTTTGTTGCTCATCTAACTCGTTGAAAGATGACTCCGTACAGTTGCGATTGTTTCAACGTACTCTTATTGGGAGTGCCGCGAAATGGTACATTGAGCTCGATCGCTCAAGATACTCTTTTTTTGGCGATCCGACGATGGATTTCTTGAACCATTTCCAGTTACCTGTGAGATACGATGCTGGCACAGAGCTGCTTGCCAATTTTTAACAGACAACATCAGACCATATATCTGATCACATCCGAGAATGGAGATGCTGGAAGAGTTTAATCAAAGTACCAGTCCCACCAGCATTCCGGCTTGAGTGGTTCCTTAAGTCTTTGGTCCCGTAGTTATCCAAAGATGTTGTGACGTCAGAAATTTTCTCCAAAGAAGATGCCATCATGAGGGCTCAACAGTTTGAGCTCATCTATTCTTAGTCTGGTTTATTATACAATATCTTACTAGATGCGCCACGTTCAATACTGGATAAAACTAGACAGAGAGCTGGACCACATGCTGATGGTATTGTTGGTTCACCATAAACAAAGCCCACTGAGCAATTGATGAAGCAGTTGCAACAATTATCTATAAAACACACAGCGGCCAACCAAACTACTGCTTTGGCTGTTCCCCCTACCAAAACGTCGGAGGTACACACAGTGCAGTTGACTAATCCAAAGGCCACCCAAAAACCTGAAGGAAAGAAAAAACAACGCAAGAAGGGTAAGGGGGATAAAAAACCTACCAATAATGCTGGGGGGGACAACACTGAAAAATGGAAGGCAAGGTATCCATGCAACTTGTGTGCGGAAGATCACCCAACCCATCTATGTCCTCGACTTGCAGAGGCCCAAAAATTTGTCATGCAGGAACAACAGGTAGTGTTGACTAATCCATTTCAACATGGGAAAAATATAACTCAAGCCTCTGCAAGCACAAAAGGGGGCAACCAAGAACCCTGTCCGCCTCCGAACAACCCCGCATCCGTGAACGTATATATGGTTAGGGGTGATGCTATTATATCGACTAGAGCGCACGACTATAGTAAACAAAGCGCTTCTGAGAAGGGTAAAGAAGCTGACCTCCCATCCGTTCATCTACAGATTGAGAGGACGTTGGGAGAAACAATGACACACATTCCAAAAGGTGCATTTAAAAAAGATTCTCATAACCCAAACGCAAGGACCGCCTAGAACTACTCTGTGGTGCTGGATTTTTCACAAACCCCTTGTGCGATGTTTTCTTTGGAGGTTCTCCAAAGCTGCCCTTCCTAGAGGAAAGCCTTGTTAAGCGCTTTAGGCTCTAACGAGAATTGTAATCCGGGCACCATCATGTTAGATACAACCGACTTAAACCCTCCTCTGCCTTACCACGTAGCGTTTCAGATAGTAGTGGCTTATCCCACAAAAATTTTTACTCGAAATATCTTTCGCATGGTGGTTGATGAGGGCGCCTCGACATGCGTTATGTCGTTGGAATGTTGGAAGGCCATTGGCCAGCCCGTTTTGTCTCCATCACCTACTCTCCTCACTACTTTTGATGGTCGTTCATTCTGACCACATGGCATCGTGCCTTCTTTCCCCATGCAGTTAGGAGGGAAGACCATGTGTGTCGAAGTAGAGGTAGTCGATGCTCCCCTCAACTATAACCTCTTGTTAGGATGGAGTTGGACTTATGCTATGCAAGCTATGGTTGCTACAATTTTCCAGGTCTTATGGTTTCGACACGAGGGATGGATAGTGACCATCGATCAATTGTCTTTCTCTAGACCTGACCTGGTTGAGGATTAGTTGGTTTGTGCCCATCCTTGATGGGTACCTTCGATTACCCGCCCCCTCACAGCGACATCAAATTTATATTCAATCACCATAAGGTTGCGATTTTTCAAGTTTCGTCGTTCCGCACGACTTACTTTGAGGATCCCTGGATACTTTCTTCCCCATCGGCCACGATGGATGAGATAGGGCACCCAGGCATGTCCATGCCCTTGTCTGCAGCTAAAGTAGTGTACTCTTTAGTTCAGCAAGCTTCAACTAACACTGATCTGACTCCTTCACAAGAGTTAGATCCACTTCTAGAGCCTATTTGGGCTCAGGGTTCTCTCGCTAACACCGATTCGTTAGACTTAGTCTTGCCTTCTGACGAAGTAGTAATCAAAGCAGTGACTAGTCCAGACAAACCTTGGGAAGATCTTCATCACAGATCATATTTTCTCCCAGAGTTAAGCCGAATCGAAGTAGGAAAATTCATTGTGACCATGACGGGAGATCAGTCGTGCCCTATTAATCTCTTAGCTACACATGAAATTTATGCTGAGGGAAATATGGAAACTATCGTTGAAACTGTACCGATCAATATCTCCTGAAACCCTAGCGTCGTGGAGAATGCCTTTGTTGGAGTGGATTTCTCCCTCAAAGAGATTCAAATTTACACAGATATTTTCAAATAATTCCACAATGTGTTTTCCTAGTCTTATGAGGAAATGCCAGGTATCGATCCAAAAATAGTTGAACATGAAATCACAACTTATCTTGATGCCAAGCCTATTTGACAGAAGCTTCATCCAGTTAATCCTAAGAAAGCAACAACCATCAAGATTGAGGTTGAGAAATTTCTAAAGGCAGGTTTTATCTATCCTATCCATTTGACCCAATGGGTGTCAAATCCTGTGCCAGTCAATAAAAAACAAGGCACGATTCGTGTATGTACCAACTTCCGTGATTTGAACAAGGCATGTCCCAAAGATAATTTTCCAACACCATTCATCGACCAGATCATTGATGAATGTGCTGGTTGCGAAGCCTTTTCTTTCATGGACGGTTTTTTGGGCTATAATCAAATCCAAATCAAACCCCAAGACCAACACAAAACGACATTCATTTGTCCTTGGGGTACATTTGCATATTGTAAGATGCCTTTTGGTCTTAAAAATGCTGGAGCAACCTTTCAGTGGGCCATGTATTTTTCTTTCCATGACCTCAAGCATATAGTCAAGGCCTATCTAGATGATTTAGCATCACGATATCACAAGAGAACGGATCATCCCATACACCTTAGACTTATCTTTGAACGCTGTCGCTACTTTCAGATTCGCTTGAATCCAAACAAGTGCAGCTTCTGTGTAATGTCAAGACGTTTGTTAGGTTTCATCGTATCCACAACAGGGATCATGGTCGATTCTCTCAAGGTGGAGGCAATAATCTAGTTTCCCCCCCCACACAGAATCCTTTAACTTCAGAGTCTACAAGGCAAGGAGAACTTTTTACGACGCTTCATCGCCAACTATGCTGATATCACCAAGGGATTTATGCATTTACTGAAGAACGACGTCCCCTTTTACTGGGACTATGCCGCTCAACGCTCTTTTGATGCATTAAAACATGCCCTCACAACTGCCCCTCTGCTACAGCCACCTAACTATAACAAAGATTTCTTATTATATCTGGCTGCCACAGAGTCAACCATTGGCGTGGTTTTAGTTCAGGAAGATGACTTGTTCTCAGAATACGTGATCTGTTACTTGAGCCTAGGCCTTGTAGGACCGGAACTCAATTATTCTCATATCGAAAAACTTGCGTTGGCAGCAGTTCATGATGTTCAACGGTTCCGTCATTACATTCTGTTTCGCAAGACCACTGTCATTGTTTTCGTGAATTCATTTCAATACATGTTGACACGATGGGTAATAGGCGGAAAAATTAGTAGATGGATGGTCATCCTCCAGGAGTTTGACTTAGACTTCATTTCAGCAAAGTCCAAAAAGTCATTGGTCTTCGCAAAGCTTATTTCAGAACTTCCGAATGAGTCAGGTGACGTTGTGCCTAAAGAATCGCCTATCCAGGGAGATATGTTTTTGGTCACATCTTCGGATCCCTGGTATGGAGATATACTTATCTATCTCCAGACTTTGAAGTGCCCCACTTATGCTTCTCGTGATGAGCATCGACATATATGCCATTAGGCTATGAATTATCTCATACTCGATGATACGTTGTATCGGAGAGGTGTAGACTGCATCCTACGCCGATGTCTCACTCATGAGGAGGCAGTTATCGTGTTTAATGATTACCATACCGAAGCTTGTGGTGGTCATTTGTCTGGATTGGCAACAACCCAAAATATTATACGAGCAGGTTACTTCTGGCCGACACTTATCAAAGATTGTATAGAATCGGTCAAGAAGTGCCATCCGTGCCAAATATTCTCTCGGAAGATGAGGGAACATCCCACTCCCATGTTTCGCATCATCACAGTTGGACCCTTCACCAAGTGGGGGATTGATTACACTACTTTCCACCCCCCTTCAGCAAGGGGGCACTGCTATATCATCATAGCTGTAGACTACTTCACAAAGTGGGTCGAAGCTATGCCAACGTTTAAAGATGATGGAGAGACTGCAGCTCTCTTTTTATTCAACCAGATCATAGAAAGGTTTGGTGTCCCGAGGGAGATTGTCACTGACCATGGAAATCACTTTCATAATCAGATGATGATCGAATTAACATCAAAGCTTGGGTTACGGCAAGAACATTCATCACCCTACTACCCCCAGGCTAATGGGCAGGTGGAAGCTGTAAGAAAAACTCTTAAGACTATCCTACAACGAACTATCAACTCAGCCAAGTCAAATTGGCATTTGATGTTATACTCGGCATTATGGGCTTACCAAAAATTTGTTAAGACTGCAACCGGTTTCTAACCTTTTCAACTCATTTACGGGATGGAGGCAGTCTTTCCCATCGAATGTCAGATCCCGTCTCTAAAATTAGCAGTACAATTATTGCCCGACACTTCTCCCCTCGAAGAACAGTTAGTATACCTTGAGAAGCTCAATGAAAAGCGTCGTGATGTGGCCCTGGCCAACGAGGATCAAAAAAATAAGGTCAAGTGTCAATATGATAGGTTTGTTCATCCTCGGATTTTCTCTGAAGGCGACCTTGTCCTGGTCTATGACCAAGATAAGGACCCCTTGGGGGCAGGCAAATTCAAACCCATGTGGTTCGGGCCTTTCATCATAAAAGAGGTATTAAAAAAGGGCGCTTATCGTTTGGTTGATTTCGAAGGGAATGCTTTGGCGGAGCCTAGAAATGGGCTCTACCTCAAGAAGTATTACTCATAGGTAGGTCACTGTGGGTAACTTTTTGTAACATATGTATAGTCTTTGTACTATTACTTTTTTGTTTCTTTTAAATATTATGGACGTGTCATTGATGTTATCTTTCGTCAATATGGTAGATGTCAAGTGATTCTGAGGTGTTCATTGGGTATGCAAATGGTGCTAGTCGGCACACTCGGAGGCTTGCCTCCGCAGCTTGGGTAATCTTTACACCTCAAGGCCAGTTGTTATCCTCTGGAGGTATATGCTTAGGTGACACCACAAATAATGTCACTGAGTACAGTGTAGTTATTGAGTTGCTTTGTGATGCTTTATCATTGGATATCTCTCATCTCCGGGTCTATCTTGATGCTCAATTGGTTGTCTCAGTTAAACAGAGTATACCGGGTTCATGATCTAACTTTACACCGACGATTCCTTAGGGTACGTCTCTTAGAACGAAACTTTGAGTATATTACATATTTTCATGTTCCTAGGAGATTAAACCAAATTACAGATACTCTAGCTAATCAAATTTTAGATTGGCATCTTGCACACATATGAAAGAACATTGACATAAGCATGTAAATACATTTTTGCACATGTGATCCATAAGACACAAAAGAGAAAAAAAAAACCATATATAATATCATAAAAGTAACTAGAGTACATAGATGGACGCAAGCACCTTAAAAATAGGACCAATAATGAGTCACAGAGCTTATGCCCTCAAAAAATATATACAATTAGTGCTCGTGGCATGTAAAATGCCTCAATAGTTTCAGGGCCTATGGGCCCTGTTATACTGGTACACAGCATGGGCTAAACGCCTAAACATTCGGACCCACGTCCGAGGTTCCCCCACTACATGAGGCTGCATGGATGGCGATAGGTCCTCAATCTCTGCCATCGAGACTGTGCGAGTGAGTGCAGTAAGGTTCTGCTCAACTCATATAAGTACCCTCTCAGCCTCCCCGACTAGGAGGTCTCCTGCTACTACTGGTCCCCCAGCAGCGACAGCTACGGCCCCTGACCGAGGATGACCCATGTTCCTTTCATAATCGGCAGGTTGCACTGGTCCCACATCTGCATGCAACAAACGTATATCCGTCAAATAATCTGGCATATAAAAAAAATGATATATATAACAAAAATGACATAAAAATCACATANATACAAAAAAAAAAAAAACTACAAAGGTGGAGACTTACCCATCTCCCATCGCTCCTCACTAGGAGGCACGGGTATCTCAGGATCTCTTGAAAATTCTATCCCTGAATATGGGTAATCCTCGATCACAGGGATCTGCCATGACAACCATGCAAAAAAGTCATCATCGAAGGACTCATTGGTCCTTCCACCACCCTGTCGCGGTAGTAATACTGCCCATCTACATACAACAGGAAAATAGGCCTGATGTCCTCGTACCACTACTCGAAGAATAAAGCTCGAAACTCTCTTGAAAAAGAACGAACAAATAGTCCTGAACCCAAAGTTCCTTTGTGTCCGTTGACGAAAATATGTCAATTGCCTCTTCATACACTCCAGTAGTGTGGTACTCCAGTCAAAAATTTGTGCATTCAAGCACTGGATAGCACAGTTCATTTGTGCGTGGGACGCCTGATGCAAGGCCACTGAACCGG
The DNA here is from genome assembly GCA_009831015.1 of Picea engelmannii. Taxonomy (NCBI): domain Eukaryota; kingdom Viridiplantae; phylum Streptophyta; class Pinopsida; order Pinales; family Pinaceae; genus Picea; species Picea engelmannii. The sequence goes on along the minus strand of ML801474.1, from coordinate 40,718 downwards.
TAATTCGCCTAATGAGCAATAATATCGCTTGCAGCGATAGGTTAGTGATCTTACTTATAAGCACCTAGGAGCTCAAACGGTTTGTCCTAGCCTCACAGTGCAGGGCTATCAGTTCCGCTATGTTATGCGGCCTCGACGGAAACGTCCTGAAATTGACTAGTTCCCCTCTCCTTGAGAGGCCATTCAAAAAGTAGATATCCTCGGTGGTGGGCACCAGTGATTGCCCCTCTAGCATGAAAGCCTCTACATCAGGGTGCCAGTAGTCAAACAAGGCATTCAATAGCCTTGGTTGCGCCCGCATAAATGGACATAGGAAGAACTTTAGCAAACCACATTGCATCAACGCAGCCATGGCATTGAGATCTCCTGCAACCAACTCACCAACTTCTTCATTCTCCCTTTCCCTCCAGTGGACATACATCCTACCAAAACAAAAAAGTACAGGAGGGTGAGTGAGTGTTGTTTGGTTCTTTTTTCTATAAAGGGAGGTCCACACGTGCTGTCTAGGTGACAGTCGCGTGTACATGAGGGCAGGTTTTACTCTGCCCGAGTGTACATGCAGCCTGTCCAGAGACAACCCGCGTGGACCTAGGGCTGACCTTTTAAAGGTCGATGCCCACCCAAAACATGAAATAAAAAACAAAAATAAAGAATTGAATAGCTAGATAAGGGAGTTTGTACTTACTTGGTCCAGACAGAAGTTTGTTTTGTCCACTGTAGCTCCTAGAATCATCGTTTTTATCGAAGGGGGTCTTTTGGCTCCAGACTCAATTTCCAAATCAGCAATGGTGATAATGAGCTGCCAGCTTCTATTTATAGACTTTTTGGCCTCTTTTTGTCACTTTTTTGGCCTCCCTTATCATTTTCTTCATACCAAAAACCATCTAGAGTGATTTAGGAGTTATATGGGAGGGATTTGATCAGGTATTGGGACACACATTTTTTTTTTTTTTTGAGTTTTGAGTAAATTTTGACGGTCCATGAAAATTTTTCCAGCGATCAACTTGAGCATATAGGTTAGGTTTCTACCCTGATTTTTGTATCTTGTTGTATTTTTCATTTTCCATAGGATCGATCCCATCAGATTGTGACACGGAACCATCATCTCTTCTTTAGAAGTGTCACAACTTGGTGGTAGAGCTTATTGGAACATGGATGCCCTAGGTAGATCCTAGTTGCATTATGGCATTCATGCTATCTCTTAAAGCATTGTAGGTTCAGGAGTCCTTATAGTCTTTCCTGAATATGAGTTTGAGCCTCATTTGCATGATTCTTCTTCGCTCTTTACCTCACCCTCAGGACTCCCAAAAAATAACGGGTCTTCTTTTAAGCCCTTTTCAGACCCTCTAAATATGAAAAGATTGTCGAGCGATCTTGTGGCCTTTCACGCTTGTTAAACTGAAATTTGAAGTCACGTCTATCCAGCAGTAGTTTACCCCTTTTTCGGTCCGGACAGTCAACTGTACGAACAAAGGTATACTCTATGGAACTTCAGCTCTAGAGAAGAGTACTCTCAGGTATAATTTTATCCCTTTTTCAGGCCCGAGGGACTAAACTTATGATGGAGGAACCCAAACGAAGTCCATAGTTAAGCTCTTTTCAGATTCCCTAAAACTGAAAAGATTGTCGAGTGACCTTATTCTTTCATACTCGTTAAATTGGTCCAGAAGAACATTCCCGACGAAGTCCATAGTTATTTTTTTTTCAGACTCCTTAAAAATGAAAAAAATAGACAAGCGATATTGACCTTGTTACACTCGTTAAAATGGTTTTGAATCGACGTCTAATCGGTGCTAGTTTACCCTTTTTCAAACCGACTAGACTATCTTCGAAAAAGGTACCCCAATGGAGTCTCCTTTTTATGTTTTTTCAGACTCTCTAAATATGAAAAACCACCGAGCATACCTTCTTTGGGCTCATTAAACTTACATATAAGGACATTACCATTGCGTGTTTTGTTAACCGCGTTTGCATACCTTTTATGTCAGCCTAGTGACAGTTTGCTTCTGCATTTTAACACCCCTAGCCCCCAGAGGATTTTTCCCGAGTATCATTATTTAGAACATCAGTCTTGTCCTTGTGCCTTGAGCTTGTATGTTTGCAACACTCATTCCTCCTTTGTAACATAATATTCCTTTATTCTTTTTCCGCAATTATTGAAAAAGACAAAAAAAAATCAAATATACCCCAAAAAGAGGAAGGGAAAAGTATTTTCTTTATTGGCAGCATCATGAGTCGCTCTTGGATAAAGCACATCTGTCTGTTTGTTCATCTGACTATGGGATGTAGTATGACCTTAGGAAGCCTTTTCTCGCTATATAGAGTTGTGTCCTCCACCGTTTGGTTATCCTTCCAAACATATGGAGAGTTTGCGTTGCCTCCTGCTTCATAGACTTATGATTAATGCCATGCTGCCTGAGTCTCATCATTTGTCGTGCTATTATCCAAGGGAATTTTGTCACCAAGCCTGAGTTGACCCCTCTGCAATATGTCTCTTGTCCTCATACCCGACCATCCTGAACATCCAATCAATTCCTTGCTTGAAATCACTGAAGCCTTCAGTCTGATCATCAAGATTATCAATTCCATGACCGACGAGCCGTTGAAGACCTCGGGTAGTGTAGTCGTACACTCATATTACACTCCTACCCAAGTTTTGAAGATTTTGAAGTTGTTTCTCGAGCTCTGAAGATCTCATCTCTAGCCATCAAGCTGTATCAGTTTCTAGAAAATGGATACTCTATATGTATATCTTTTCGATTTCGAGATGTAGCTCCACTGTGTATTATTCACGACTACTCTTTATATAGTTATATGACATGGATCTACAGTGTATTTGATTGGTAGCCATGATTCTATTTTATCCCGAGCATGGGTATGCCCGCCTCGGTGAGACATTTGTTATTTTGCAGACAACACCTCCCAGTTCTTGATCCTTGGGCTCAATCGTTCGGCACATCAGTAAAGATTGGTAATGTATTTCGGCCATCAGATGCTCTTCTGACCTCACACATCAGGGGGCATCTGTTATAACCCTAAATAGCACCACACATGCTTACTTGGCATCAGGCCATCTCATATCCCTTCTTTTCCAAAGAACTATTGAACAACTCTTTGAAAATCCTCTTTTATAAAGGCCCACGCGCCCTACTCCATTACTGCACACGTGTACACACTGGCTGACCCAAAACATCCCACGTGGACCGACAAAAGCACGAAAAATGGAAGTTGCCGACGGAACACAAAAGCTATGGGTGAGTTAACTGAAACTCCTGACCATGCATGGCCGAGGGTTCGTCCAAATATCTAGCTCCTTCTAGCCTATAAAAGAAGGGGTAGGGGTCCCATTTGGGGGATGGGGAAGAAATATAACAAAGAAACTCTACCCATTTGCGTATTCCCATTGTACCAACCCTTTAGTCTTTCCTGATGCCAAAGGAGATACAAAGCAAAGTAGTTGGAGGACAATAGAAGAGGAGCCCAGGATCAGGTTCACGATGCAGTGGTTGGTCTCAACTTTTGTAAGTTGACTCATTCAAAGTAATAAAGAAAATGCTTTTCTTGTTCCAATTCATGAACTTTTTATAGTATGATTAGTATATGTTTGAATTTCTAACCCATTAGTATATAAGTAGGATCCATGCGTAGTTGTTGCTTGTCTTGTATGCAGGTCAGCTTTGGAAGGAGTATTGCGAAAAAGTAGTCAAGTACAACAGAGGATCAACATCAAACGTTGGGAACGAGGTAGGTTGATCTTTTCATGCATTTACTAAGAAAAGGGGATTTAAATCTAGGGATGAAGTTAGAAAGTAGTTTTCATTCAGTCATATCTGCATGCAAAGTCTGAACTCTATTTGCTAGTCCGTAGGGAGATTTCCCTCACAACAAGCCCCCAACACTCACCCGTGACTCATCCCGATTCACTCAGATCTAGGTAGTGCTGTTTCGAAGGCCTCGAGCTTGGTTCGAGATGCCTCGACTTGTTGCTTTGCCTGAGCTTCCTACTCAGTGAACTCCTGGATCATTTTCTCTGTAACAGGCCCTTCCAAGCGTTGTTCCACTGTTGCAACCACTTGGTCTAGCTATGAACCTTGTCCTTCAATCTCTTCAAACACTACGTAGGCTTCCTCCTGCACCGGTTGTAGCCTCTGTGTGACCTCCATGACTATTCCCTAGATGGCAGTAATCTGTTGCTAGGCCGGACGTTGTTCTTGTGATCTCTTCATCCTCTTGACCACAGTGAGTGAATTCATCTGTGCTTGTGCTATTAGTGCCTCCTACTGTCCCTCCTGTAGTTTTGCCTCCAACTTCCTAAGCTTTGGTCTTATGTGAGGCGTTCGTAGGTCTGCGCACTTCTGTCGCTTAGCTGCTTACATTCTAAGGCGAGGACCTTGATCCTTCTAACTACACTCTTGGTGGCTTCCTCCCTCTGGTCGTGCACTTCCTATGGAGTGCTAGGTACTGCTTGAAGCTCCAACTCTGTTACCCTTGCTTGAAGTTATTGGATGGCCTCAACAAGCTTCGTTACTTGGACATCAACTGCCTCATGTTCCTCCTGTGTCGAGCCTGGCATGGAGCAAAGTTATTTTCTCACCACTTCCTCAACTGCATTCTGCTCTATGAGAAGCTAGTCCTTTTCCTTGTGTATATGCACTTTGTCTCCCTCGAGCATCACCCAAAACTCATATATCTTGTTTTCATATGCAGTTACATAATATCGTGCAACTCGTAGTTGCTCCGAGATATCCTCTTTCTCTTTCTTCAGGGCTTCTATTGCTTGTTCCTTCTCTTCTTTGACTCGTTGAAATCGAGCCTCTGTTGTATCTGCCAATATTCAAAGTTGGGCAGGTTCATCCCCCAACTCTGCAGTCTTTAAGGAGGAGGGCACAATAGGGACTACGCGAACTGAACGAATAGCTTCCTGCACTTCGCTCAGCTCCCTTTCTATTTTTCCATAGAGTTCATCCTGCTTCGCTCCGTATCTCTGCAAGATGTCCTCAAAAGCATCGTCCATTGCCAGAATAGACTTATATCATCTTTTGTGAGGGTGGCTTCCATCTGGAGTTTACTGGTGCGGGTTTTCTTTCTTGTGAAGGGTTTCTGCAGATAACCCTTCCTCTTCTTCTGTGTTTCTACCTCGGTAGGGGGGTCCTTCGGTAGTGTAGCTTCACCTTCTCCTTGTTTTTCTCCTTCTTCCCCTCCTACTTCTTGGTTTACTTCATCTCCTCCTCCTCCTGCATGCGATCCAAGCCCACTTTCCTCTGAGGCGTTGTCCTCCTCATTAGTCTCTACGTCTTGAACTTCATCCTTTTTCTTCTTATTCTTTATGCTAGTTTGTCCGTCATGCTTGACTTGGGTGACCAAGGGGCTTTCAATGATGTGAGGGTGAGAGAGTTCTTCATCATCAACCAATACAAGGAACTCTGTCGGCCATTCTTTGGTGATCTCCTCCATATCTTCATTGTTCAGCTTATAATAGGAATGTAATTGCTTCTTGATCTCATCCTTGCACGCAGTGATATAAATGAAGTGTCGATCTGCACAGAACTTAGATAATGGTCTGTACTCGTTCAATGTTTGTGGATTCATGCACGGGAATGACTCAATAGAAACCTTCAACTTCTGATAGTAGGCATGGAACACTGCGTTCGACTGCCACTGCTTTGACATGTCATTCATGTACCATAGAGTGGAGAAGTTCACGACCAATGTCTCCAAAGGTTCAATCTCCGGGAAGGCAACTCCTTCTGACATTTTCCAGGAGACAAATGCGATCAACACCAACAACCAGCTGAAATGGAACTCGTATCCTTGATCCTGCGCTTCTCAGTAGTCCTTCTCGTGCTCATTGACAAGGTAGCTCGCCCAATTCATTTGCATCCCCTCCACTCATTTTCCTGCGAGGTCCACCACAAACCCGATGACCTGCATGGGGCGGTTCTCTCTTATGAGCTTGCCAGCTATGAGATGACAAGCTAGGCACACTACGCCATCCTGGATGGAGGCTACCTTGTAGCCTTGTTTTCTCTTCTCAACTTCATCATATGCCTCCTTTATGCGCTGTGTCAAGGACCGATCTGAAGTCTTCCCTAGGTAGAACTGTTGAGGGTTGGGGCCTTGCATGCTCAGTCCTGTGATCTGGTGGATCAATGTCAGATCTAGAGTAATGCACCTATCGAGACACAAATATCCTCCATGATAGCACGACAGGAGGAGTTTGACGTAAGCGTTAACCTCCTGATGTCGTCCAAAGTGAGGAATCTTCATTACATTCAGTATCGTTGACTACATGATCTCCTTATTTCATGGCTGGGAGACTATGTGAGGCTTCTTCCCAGTCGTCTTCATCAAATACCTATGGGGCACGAGCATCGCATAGTTCTTTCTATCTCCGAGGTTAAAGTCATTGTTCTTCAAGGCTGGGATCTATCCCAACTGGCTTCCTTCTATGCGTATCCCCTTCGAGATGTACATGGTGATTAATGTATACTCAAAATCCCATGGAATACTATTGTGGTTAACCACGCCAGCCAAAGGTGGTATGTAATCAGGTAAGATCGATGGGATATGCTTCGCATTAGCCAAATCGTCGTGATGTTTACTTCGCTTCTCAGTAGCAAGGTCGAAACGTTTCGAGCGACATCTATTCGAAGGGGAGGCCTATAGTCCCTTGGTCGACGATGCTTGTACTCCCTCAGACATAGTTTTATTAGCCATAAAAATTTTCAAAACTTCTTCAACGGATTTCTCTAGCTCGGTGCGCTCGGTCGACATTATCGCTATTAACAAATAAGTTGGGGTAGGCGAACGAATAGTGGGGTAAGAAGCATATGGAAAGGTCTGATAGCATAACTGGACACACAAAATCACTTCTCTATTAGCAATTTTAATCATAGATGGCGAAAAAGTGGTCCCGACGTAGCGTCGACTGGGTTAAATAAGCAAGTGTCGTAACAGATTCCTCCAACGCGCAGGAATTATTCAATCAATATGAATCAGTCCATTAGGGCACGTTATCAATGTCCCAAACGTGGTCTAGTCACCCATAAATGTGTTTCCTAGCCGTTCATAGCATCACTTTAACGGTCGGGGCACCTCCAATGGTCATATAGCTTCGTCAAGGCGAAGTCCCATTCTACGTGGTTCTGTTGTTCCGGCGAGGTTTAGATCCTACAAGCCTGCCTACTGTGAAGTCTTCTCTGGGACTTCCTGTAGTTTTTCTAGCTTGGATTTCTTCTTACCGAGCTTCCTTGCCTTCTTTCTTGTGATCTGAGTCTCTGGATTCCTCTTTCTATTCTTATTCTGATATTCTCTTAGTGTAGTGGCTTTGCGTTGTTGATGGGATTTCAAAGGGTTTCAAGGTATTACCTCTTCTCTTATCACTTCTTGGGTGGGTATTCTTCTTTCTTGCATGGATAGGCCCTTCAAACCTTTTTGCATTCTTTCAACCTTGACAACTAATTCTCTTGCATTCTGTTTCTTCGACTCAACTTCTCGTTCTTCTATCAGTCGACCTATTCTTCTAGCTATGAAATTCGTTAGTTCTTTCTTTTTCTTTTCTATAGCTTCTTCCTCTACTTTCCTTTTGATCTGATCCTCCTCGATCCAAGCCTTTCCTAACAAAAGAGGAAAAGGGGCGTTGTTCTCAACAAACCTAATAACTTCAAATTCTTCTGTTGATGTTCCATGGATAATAACAAGCACATTAGTAATTCTTCCATATAGGGTTATCATCTTTCCTTTGAACAAGCCTATCCTTCCTAGTGAAGGTACCACAGTGGGTTTTCCCAAAATTTCCCCAGTGATTTCTGTCATAATATTCATTGGTGTCTCTTCATCCAAGACACAGTCTATGTCGAAGTCTCCTATTCTTGTACTTACGCGCTATTTTTATTTCAATATCTCTGATAAAATGACATCCTTGTGATCATCCATTACTTCTTTCAACTGTTCTAATGTAGTCTGAATCTCCTTTGATCCTTTCTCTTCCTGATCTTCTAACATGCTCTTTTTCTCTTGACTCATGTTCATTTGTTCTACTTTAGCAATCATCTTGGGGCAATCCTCAACTTCATGACCAACAATTTTACAACAAAGACAAATAGGACATATATCATGGTATTCCTTAGCAAGATGTCTCGGTCTTCTGCAGTTATAACATAATGTCAATCCTCTCTTTCTCTTATGCGTTCCCCAACATCTCCTGTACTGCGCACTAGGGTCACAGTGATGGACCTGCAATCTGCAAAAATTCTTTCTAGGTTCCTGCATTCATTTATTAGTCCACACGTTCTGTCTATGCATAGGAATAGCATATCTTTCTTTATTTCTATCAAGTTTGTTCAGATCAACTTTTTCTTCTAACTGTACCCTAGATTTCAGACTAGGAAAAACTCTATCAAACATACCTAGGTTCATGATTTCGGACAAAAATTTCCACCTATCCTACTCTTATTAAAACACAAAGCTTTACCTCTTTCAAGATCTTACCTCTTTTTCTTCAGATTGGATTTCTTTCTTAGCACAGAGCTTTGCAAGTAAAGTAGAGTACTACGCACTACAAAAATAGATCTACGCACAAATCTTCTCTTTTCTTTACTTCAGTTCCCAGCAATCACAGTTTCAGGTCCCAACAACAAAACCATTTGTTGGCACAAGGATAGACCCAGGGTTCAACGCTTCAACAACGCACCAACGAAACCCTAACTATCGTCCCTTTCGGAAACACCTGTGAAGCAGATGCAGTCTCACCCAAGGTAGATGCAGGGGGGGTTACAGGACTCAAGTGTTTGTAACCAAGCTGGGACACAGATCTATGATTATAATACTTCACAAAGTACTTAGGAACAACACACATTAATTCATTATCTTTATTCACATCGCAGATCAAACCCTAAATACAGATCGACGCAGTAACACGAACAAAATATACATCACACTTAGCATCAAATGTTAGATATAACTCATTCAACATAGACACAACACTAAGCATTCATAGATCTATCTATCATTCATAACATTCAAGGCACTAAGAAGATCCACAACATAAACATTACAACACAAAGAAAACCATCAACACATGATATACGTGGTTCAACCCAGTGTGGGGCTATGTCCACCAACGACTTCTTCTTCTTTATTAATCTTCAATCTCTTACATTCATCTTCTCCTGTGCACTAAGCCACATAGCCAAGCTTCGCACTGGACAGGTGATCTGCACATTGTGCACTAGATCCACCTTCCCAAAGTCAAGTCAGGGCACAGAGGCAACTCCTCTATCAAGCACAAAGCCTTACATACATGTTTTGTTGCACCAAGCAACTCAAAACTACTTGCCTCTTCAACTTATCTACTTACTTATCAGTTAGCTACTTACATCACCTACTTCTACATTACATTCCTTCTTATTTATACTTTTACGTTTACAAAGAGGCCTAAACATGGGTAAACCCATGGGACGACATCCCATAACCCATTACATAAACCCTAATAACCCCATGTTGGGTCCACAAAGCCCAGAAAACAAGTGAGATCCCGTGATCTCAACTCTGCCTAGGTGCTCCATCTTCGACCAGCCTGTCGATGTACAAAAGTGGTCAAACCCGACCAATGTTTCCTCAAAACTTGGTCGAGGGACACCAATAGATTTGGTGGAGATACAAAGGGAGTCAATAGGTTTTGATGAGAATACTTTCCTTGTAAAGAGGGAGTGTTATCTTTCGGGTTACTCTAAAAGTCTTTACACCATGTTTGGGAGTGTTTCATGAGATTTGGAGTACATGGTGTATGGTCAACTCCTATATTTTCCATGATGTATTTACACATGAGAGATGGTCCATGATGGATTTTCACATTGGAGGTGGTTTAATTAGTAGTTGATTGACCTCAATTGGGTGATTTTTTTATATCTTTCCCTTTGGGAGTAGGGTTCTCCTAATAACTTGGGTGACATCCTTCCTGATGGACACATGGAGATGTTGGGGTTTAGCAAGTCTCTTATAATCTAGAGTTATGTTTCTTCATAGTCATAGGTGGTCATTAGTTTTTGGAGGATCGAGATGCTATCATAGCATGGGTGGCAATTCCTTTTTAGGAGATAGTGGTTGATTTCAAGATTGCAATAGGTATTGATTTGCAGGTGGAAAATTTGGTGGAGATACAAGGGGAGTCAATAGGTGTTGGTGAAAACACTTTCCTTGTAAAGAAGGAGTGTTATCTTTCATGTTACTCTAAAATTCTTTACACCATGTTTGGGGGTGCTTCATGAGATTTGGGGTACATTGGGTATGATCAACCCCTGTATGGTCCATGATGGATTTACATATGAGACATGATCGATGATGGATTTGCACATTGGATAGGGTTTACTTAGTAGTTGCTTGACCTCCATTGGGTGCTTAATTGACATCTTTCCCTTGGGAATTGGAGTTCTCCTTGTAGATTAGGTGACATCATTCATGATGGCCAGATGGAGATGCCATGCTTGCTTGGAGAACACTCTACTTAGGAGGAGAATCATTTTGCATCTTGGAGGAGGTCATTAGGCATTGGACAATACATGGTAGCTTGGATTCTTGTATGAAGGCTTGGAGTTGGCTCAATGATGATTGGGTTGAAAAAATGTTCATGCAAGTGCAATGTACCCAATGGAGTACATGTATTAGGAGACTTTATGGAGACTTTGGAGGCTTGTATGAAAATCATTGGACACACCTCATAGAGTTGCCTTGCATTTGGAGCCTTGCTTATTGATGGGATCACCTTAGAGCTTGACACATGTACCATTGGAGTTTATCACTTCACATGTATGATCATGCATGTGATTATTGTGGACCTTGCTTGTAAGGGCATAGGCCCACATATGTGTAGTTGTCCACCCTTACCTGTCATATATATAGAGGAAGGAGAGAATCCTTCATTTATTCATTCATGGCTCATTTATTCTTATCACTCTTGTGTTAGAGATGTGATCAATATGAGTGCACTACTCCTCTCTCTCTCTTATATATTCTATTGTGCTCTCTCTCTCTCTCTTAGAGTTGCTAGGTTTTCTTGGGCTCATTGAAGCATATTGAAGACTAAGGTTAGGGTTTGATTTCTTGGATATTTGGATATTAGGGTTTTGAGATAAAACTGTACATTGTACTTGTTGAAGTGAAGAAGAGATATCTTTCCTTGGAGGACATGCTTGAGTGACTCATGCATGTTGGATCTCCTTGGATATTAGGATTTTGAGATCAAACCGTACATTTTACTTGTTGAAGTGAAGAAGAGATGTCTTTCCTTGGAGGACATGCTTGAGTGATTCATGCATGTTGGATCACCTTAGAACTTGACATGTGTACCATTAGATTTTATCGCTTCATATGTATGATCCTACATGTGATTATTGTGGACCTTGTTTGTAAGGACATAGGTCCACATGTGTAGTTGGCCACCCTTACCTATGTTATATATAGAGGAAGGAGAGAATCATTAATTTATTCATTCATAGATCAATTATTCTTATCACTCTTGTGTTAGGGATGTGATCAATATAAGTGCACTACTCCTCTCTCTCTTATATATTCTATTGTGCTCTCTCTCTCTCTTAGAGTTGCTAGGGTTTCTTGGGTCATTGGAGAATCTTGAAGACTAAGGTTATGGTTTCATCCCTTGGATATTTGGATATTAGGGTTTTGAGATAAAATCATACATTGTACTTGTTGAAGTGAAGAAGAGATGTCTTTTCTTGGAGGACATGCTTGAGTGATTCATGCATGTTGGATCTCCTTGGATGTTAGGGTTTTGAGATAAAATCAACCATTGTACTTGTTAAATTTAAGAAGGTATGTCTTTCCTTGGAGGACATACTTGAGTGATTCATGCATGTTGGATCACCTTAGAGCTTGACATGTGTACCATTGGATTTTATCGCTTCAGATGTATGATCCTACATGTGATTATTGTGGACCTTGCTTGTAAGGGCATAATCCCACATATGTGTAGTTGGCCACCCTTACCTACCATATATATAGAGGAAGGATAGAATCCTTCATTTATTCATTCATAGCTCATTTATTCTTATCACTCTTGTGTTAGAGATGTGATCAATAGTGCACTACTCCTCTCTCTCTTATATATTCTATTGTGCTCTCTCTCTCTCTCCCTCTCTCTCTCTCTCAGAGTTGATAGGGTTTCTTGGGCTCAGATCATCTGGAACACTAAGGTTAGGGTTTCATCCCTTGGATATTTGGATATTAAGGTTTTGAGATAAAACCATACATTGTACTTGGTGAAGTGAAGAAGAGATGCCTTGCCTTGGAGGACATGCTTGAGTGATTCATGCATGTTGGATCTCCTTGAGTATTAGGGTTTTGAGATAAAACCATACATTGTACTTGTTAAAGTGAAGAAGAGATGTCTTGCCTTGGAGGACATGCTTGAGTGATTCATGCATGTTGTATGACCTTAGAGCCTACATGTGTACCATTGGAGTTTATTGCTTCACATGTATGATCCCACATGTGATTATTGTGGACCTTGCTTATAAGGGCATATGCCCACATATGTGTAGTTGGCCACCCTTACCTTTCATATATATAGAGGAAGGAGATAATCCTTCATTTATTCATTCATAGCTCATTTATTCTTATCACTCTTGTGTTAGAGATGTGATCAATATGAGTGCACTACTCCTCTCTCTCTCTTATATATTCTATTGTGCTCTCTCTCTCTCTCTCAGAGTTGTTAGGGTTTCTTGGGCTCATTGGAGCATCTTGAAGAATAAGGTTAGGGTTTCATTCCTTGGATATTTGGATATTAGGGTTTTGAGATTAAACCATACATTGTACTTGTTGAAGTGAAGAAGAGATGTCTTGCCTTGGAGGACATTCTTGAGTGATTCATGCATGTTGGATCTCCTTGGATACTATGGTTTTGAGATAAAACTGTACATTCTACTTGTTGAAGTGAAGAAGAGATGTCTTGTTTGGAGGACATGTTTGAGTGATTCATGCATGTTGGATCTCCTTGGTGTGAGCAAGGGTTATATTGGTTTTCCCTATCTAGGGTTTTTAAGAGATAGAGGATTGTACTAGATTTGTGTTAAGGCTATGGTATGTACACGCAATTCATATTTAGGCGTATTAATTAAGTTTCCAAGTATCTAATACTTGTCTAAATTGTAAATTTGATTTTCAACCATCTATATTGTTCATCATTTGTAATTTCTAGCTCCATATGTCCTATTGATTTAACATAAATTAATGGTGATTATGTTAAGTGATTTAACATTATAATTGAAGAACATAAAGACATATTTGTTGTTGTTTTCAAAGCTATCCCATCAAAACATATGCTCTAGTAATGAAAAACACCTTATAACAGATTAATAAACCAAGTGTTTTAGAGGCGAATAAGATGGATAATCCCATTGCTCTCTACTCCCATCTAAATCTTAAGAGTCACATTAATATATGTTTGAAGATATGAGATTATCTCTAATATAGATCTCTTACTCTAGATTACAAAGGACATGTTCATCTCCCCCTAAATACAACTAAACTAAAAATGAATCTAAAAATGAATGGACATTTAGGATTATTAATTTTTAAAAATATATATACATAATTATTGATATAAATAATTAACTCAAATTAATATTAATATAAAGTACTAATATAATAATATAGAAGTGCCGAGTTGTTTTTATTAAAATTTTGATTATCTAGTGAAGCAAATACAAAAGATATAGAAGTGCCGGGTTGTTTTTATTAAAATTTTGATTATCTAGTGAAGCAAATACAAAAGCTAAGATTTGGTTAATAATAAACCAAATTATTTTATATAAATTGAAAATAATAAATGTTTTTTTAATACATCTTATATTTCTTAAAGAAGAAATTGCTCTATTTTGTTTTACATTTATATATTATACTTTATGCACAAATAAAATCACATAACAAAGTCATTATGAG
>ML801474.1:4392-20868 GCA_009831015.1 Picea engelmannii | reverse complement strand
TTAAAATATATTCTCGGATTCAAACAAAAAAAATGAAAAATATTCTTGTCTTGTTTAGAAACCATGTCCATGATATTTTGAAGCTTCTTTCTCCCCATTCTACATTCCTTCCATTAGCAAAGCAACCTACATTCCACATTCCTTCCATTAGCAAAGAAACCTAACACTGTTAGCATAGAGCAATCAACGTACTTAGTTGACAACGGATTTTTACCCATGTTCTCGTTGAAAATAAGTAATGTATTTAAAGCAAAATTCTCACTTCTACCATGGATTCATAGATTCCATCATATGTAGAATGGATAATAAGCTATTGGGCTGTGAGAGACCCTTTAAAGCAAAGAGAGCATTCAATTGGTCCAAATCGAAGGTCGGTGGAGGTATATTGGTCGCCAATTCAAAGGCTAGAGACATCAATCCATCTCTACGACCTAACTCCATGTTTAAGCAAACCAAAAGAGCATGTGTAGTTAAATTTAAACTCTGATCTAAAACTTTGAAATAGGTATGATAGGTGTAATGTCAACCATTCTTACTATAGGTACTATTTAACTCAGAAGTATGTCTATGTCCTAGATGGTTTGCAAGAAGGGAAGAAACCCTGAGAATGTGCACCATGGATGATTTTAAGGATGGAAATTTATTTTAAAATGTAGAAACCTTGGCGAATATTACTAATCCTTCATATGCCAACTATAAAATCTTTGGCAATATTTTTGTAAAAATATTCAAATTTTTAAGGATTTTATATAGTTTGTATAAATTTTTGGCGATTTTTAAGGTAAAATAATTGTATCATATATAATTTGGGAGAATCATTTTTAGAACAACGAATCATTTTTTGGGAAAAACCATGGAAAATTATCCCATGAGTGAAATTTAGCCCCTAAAATCATCCCTGAAGTGCACTACCTACCTGCGGAGGTGGAGAGGACGTGCAAGATGAATTCATCGTTGATCCCATCAATTCATCCATCATGCATCCGCCATTAATTTCATTAATTTATCTGTTGAAACTGATTAATTTCCCTGCACTCCCAACATCAATTGAGGACAAAATAATATGTATATTCATAAAAAATAAAAAAATGCAATTATATTAAATCTAATTGTTCAATCCACGATAAAATAAAGGCATAACTTGATCAGAGCTTAGTGTTGACGTTGGTTTCCACTCGAAGGGACTCTGCAAGTATGCATCCTTTTTTTTTGCTCCAATCAGATGTAAATGAAGGAAGGTGGTGTATATTAAAAAAATGGAGGAACTTACTACAATAGCCTTCAAGAATTCACACTCCACCAGGAAAAAAGAGAAAACAAGGTAGTGTTTAATATATATTCAAAAACAGAGGAACTTACTACGAAAGCTTTCAAGAATTCACTCTCCACCACGATAAACAGGAAGATAATGAAAAATTAAGAAGACGGGTCGATTGACAAACCAAAAAAATAAATGTCCACGGACCAAAGCACCACCATACACCACATAAACAAGATTTGCCTACACAAAAGAGTAATAAAAAAGCAGGAAAAAATATTGAAAAGCCCAAAAAGACTGATCCATTCATTCCTTTGCATGATCTCCACATCCTTATACCAGGTCCATTTTTCTCACTTTAGTTGGATCACCTGGAAAAATGAAAAACCATTCTAATCAGTTGATGGTGGATATGAAGGTTCTATTAAGTGCATTAGGATCTCGCTCCCTGTTGATGAAAGCTGGTTTGAAATCTAGAGGCATCTCCATGTTGATCAAGAGCCGGTTTGAAAGTGAGAGGCATCCCACTCCTGCCTTCAAAGCCTCACATGTTTACTCTTAGGCGATGTCTTGAGTAATGTGATAACCTTGGTTACACAACCATTTCAGACACCTTGTTCGAGTGAGACCCACGTAGGTCTGTCTCGATGGCAGGTGTGTAAAGAAGGAGATCGTCCACCAAAAGTAGTATTGATCCCCAATGAAAATACTTTAGAGAACTGTCGCCTGCACGTTTCCTCTTATCTGCTAAAACCCTTCTATAGCGCGGCCTCCTGAAGTAGTATCATACCCCAATAAATCCACTTTAGATCACTATCGTATGCACGTTACCTCTTATTTGCTAAAACCTTGCTATAGTGTGGCCTTTGGAAGTAGTATCGGCCTCCACTGAAGCCACTTCAGACCACTTCAGAGCATTGTTGTTTGCACGTTTCCTCTTATTTGCTAAAACCCTCGTATAGAATATGGGTGAAGGTTGAAGGTAGGAATATGGGCATTGAGGCGGTGGAGCGAGAAATTACATGTGGCACATTAGAAGGGACACGTGGTCGAGTACAAATGGGTATTGGTAGAAGATGAAGGGTCGAGGGGAACTGCCCCTTAAAATAACTCCTTCGACATAACAAGCTTGGTTCGACGAAGAAGACATCAAGACAAATGTGGATATCACCATAGGAAATGGTTTGAGAAAAGTAAGTAATGAATTCCACGATTTTATTTTGAGAACTAATTATGTTAATAAGATAAGATCACATCATGCTAAATTTACCACATAAATGCAATACATACCCCATAGTTCTAATTATTATTCACAATCACAATATTATGTCTTGACACATCAATCACCTAAATGTTGCCAATGCATTTATCTAAATATTTAATACAAGGATCCAACAAGGGATTCCATGAGCCATAGAGAGATTCATTTGCTACCAAGGCATTTATCTAAAAATTTAGTACAAGGATCTAACAAGGGATTCCATGGGCCATAGAGGGATTCCTTTTGTACATAAAATTAAAAGTTGTCTCTTATGCCACACATTTCAAATCTACACTTTGACGATTCAACAAACCCCTCTTTAAGTTATCCATGGAGTGATGCAAGCCTTTTCATCTTCCCACATAAATGACAAAACTTATGATTAAAATCTGATGGAAATTTGGAGTTCAAAGCAACTTAGAATTTGACTTATTTATCTTCACTTTCCACACCATTTTCTTGAGC
Organism: Picea engelmannii; assembly: GCA_009831015.1. NCBI lineage: Eukaryota > Viridiplantae > Streptophyta > Pinopsida > Pinales > Pinaceae > Picea > Picea engelmannii. The sequence goes on along the minus strand of ML801474.1, from coordinate 17,884 downwards.
AGTCTTCAAGGTGTTTATTTATAAATATAGTTTTTTAATAGAAAAATCAACTAGATTAGATATAAACAAATGATATTAAATTTAAAAAAAAATAAAATCATTTACAACAGTCCGTGATTACCTTGAGAAAAACAAATTTTATAAATGAATGAAGGATGATATAAGAATGAATAAAGGTATTGGGAGATTTTTAATTATGGTAATTTGAAAACACAAATTTTATAAATGAATGAAGGATTATATAAGAATGAATACAGGTATTGGGAGATTTTTAATTACGGTAGTTTGAAAAACATTGTTTTTAAAAAGTAACAAAACTCAAAAAAGGTTGTAAAGATAGTCGAAGTTTTGAATGTAAGGAAGAAAACGATGAATTTGTTTACTATTTTATGTTGAGTATGAACTGAACAAAATATTTGTGATGGAATTTATTGAATGGGAAGATTGTATATATACGAATGTGAAAAAATATTGGGCATATAGGACTCCAGATGTAGTTCATAGTCAGCATGAAAGTCTTAATTACCTCTAGATATGGTTAGTAGGGAATACACACGTTGGAGTCAAACTCAATTTGGATCATTGATGTTTGCGTTTTCTGAAACAAGACCCCAACCTTGCAGAGTCTCACAATCTGGAGGGTTATCTTTGTTTGTTGGATGGGTTCAAGAGCTTGTGTGTCCCGTTCTGACCGAATCTGGAATGAGATTGGGCTTTGGTAAACAAGGCATCCAACATGTTGAGGCCAGAGCTAATGGTCTCGGGAACTGGTATCAAGTGGAGAAGAAGGGCCTCGTCTGCAACTTCTATAGAAGATGGGTGTAGCTTGAACGTGATCCCGAGGATGTTCCCCCTCATAACCATGTCCTGCCAGAGTCTCTGGGTTTCGAATTTTAATTAGTCCAATAGAAATTGGTGTAGACCAGTGTTTGAATAGTCTTCTTCTTCAACAAATCAACATATATTTCTAGCGTAACTCAGTTTATGACTGCAGCCAAATATTAGGTTTTCAATGGTTTACTCTATTTTAAATCCATTTACTTTTTGTAATGTCAATACACCACCTACTTGTATACTGGGAAAATCAAAACGTAACATAAGATACTCAAATTCACATATTAAGTTATAACATTATGGAAGTGACGAGAGCTGGTGACCTTTTAGTTGTGACTGTCGTTTCTGTAATATTGAAAGATTATGAAGAAGTCGACAAGGGAAATTTCTCTCCAATCTTAAAATATTTGTGTTGGAATTTATTGAAAGGGAAGATTGTATATATATATGACCGTGAACAAAAAAAATGGATGTATAGGACTCCATATGTGGTTGGTAGCCAACATGAAAGTTTTAAATATAGTTTTACTACATATGAAGCTTTTAATCCATGTCATCATGGAAACAATGCTAGAAATTTTGAGTGAAGAGTTTGCACCCCAAACATGTTGGATAAAAACATCCATTTTGTGTTGTGCAATTGTGTCAGGATCACAATCATAGGGCCACTAAAATCCAAGAGACTACAACATGCATCTCTACACGAAATTCAACAATAGAGTTTAACATAGAAACTTGAAATAAGAATAGTGTACCTAAAACCTTCAAGGTCGTGCAAATTTGACTACAGAACCAAATTTGGATCACTAAAGCCAAGATATTTTTCTACCCTCCAATTAGAACAACCTGCAATTGTGCATCGTTGACACAATATTTCCCATTTCTTGTAATATAGTGGCTTCACACTCAGTCGACCTTAGCAGTGAAATAAGGCCATGTTGGCTATACTTTTCCAACATTTTTTGTCACTTATCTCCATACAACGCCTATGAAAACACTTTAAAACCTGTTGCTTTAAAAGATGATATAACAATGTAAAAGATTAGGATAGTGAGAAATTATAGAAAATATTAGAAAAAAACCTCAAAGGCCTCCTTAGGTCGATTGTACTTTCAGAGTCCCTTCACAATCTATTTCAATTTATCCTTCTCGATTTTGCTGCCTTCCAAAATCCACCTTTCCAACTCAGCTACGACACTCCACTTTAGATATCTAGCTCTGGATATCCTCCTATACAAACTATCCAAAAAACCCTTTGAAGGGTCTTCATCTTCCTTAGTTGCTTCCTTGGTTGCTACGACCTCCGTCAAAAGTACTTTGAAAAACCCTATTTCGCAAGCACTGCTTTCTTCGTACAGATTATTCAAGCCAAAAAATATCCCATTCGAGTAAATATCTCGAAACCCTAAGCTATGAAGCAGATGATAGAGTGGGATGTCCAATTCCTAGAAGGATATTTCCCGTGGTAATCACTATATATAGAAACCTCTAGCTTTTCACATAATGTTCCCGTGGACTCTAATATATCCAAAAACAGGTACACCGATAAGAATTCACTCACATATTTACAACTATTGCATATTGAAAAAAATCACTCAAAATCATGTGGCCTCTCGATGGCATTCCACTTTCCAGAGTTTCCAAACATGCAACTCACTTGCACACCTCCACTGCAAGCATAACCGCTCACAAAATCTTCTCGTGCCACGAAATACCAACAATCTTGTTTTTGCCTGAAATGAATGAGCACATAGAGATGAAAAAGTTGAATCCTCTTACCTAGTTTCCAAATTGCTAGGAGGTTTAGAATACGTCGATTGGAAGGGTGGGTTGATTCTGTCGGCCCGGTTTAGACTGATTCATAATCCCTGATCATCAAAGGGATTTGGGAGGAGTAGTTAAACATTAATATGCCATGCCAAATTCAGTAGCATTCTTCTAGGTTGATCCTCGGTAACTGCTAAGATGGTAAAAAAACCAGTAACAATAGTATGCATCAGTACGAGCTATTGAATCTTCAAAGCATGTTCCTATTCTATCAAATCTCTAAAGCTCATTCATGTTCTGGGTGAAGTTGATGTTGCATGGCCTCTATGAGAAATGGAGAGACATCATCATTCTCTTGGTAGATGCACAATATAGCCTTACAGTAGAGAGGGGTCTTCGGCCATTGTTTGGCAGAAACAACCTATCGATTCTTCATATACTAAGTCCCTTAGAGGCCGACCTAACTCCTTCACTGGTTCAATTTTCAGCCCTACAACCTTGGAATTGGGCAGTGGATACAACCAAGAAATAGATGCGAGCATGGTGAAAAGATAACCATGTAGGGGAAGGATAAGGAGGCGGTGCAACAAGGCGATGGAGGGAGGTCAAGTACAAAATGATAACGGTGAAATCTCTGCCACGTTGTTTTAATTTAAATTGACACATGGCATGGTTCGAAACATCCTTAATAGACGACGAAAATGGGGTGAGGAACCTCCCCTTAAAGAAGGCCTTTAGCGTAAATATATTATTATATTCCTTTAAAAAGATTAAAAATAATAATAAATATGTATGTGAAAAGCTCCTCTAATTTAAAGATATATAATAATATGACATGCGAAGGGAAGTTTAATAAACATAATATAAGCCGTAGTCTAAAAGTTCTATCTTTTGGTTCTTTTTTGACGATATTTTTTGGGGATATTTGTCTAATGCGAAAAATTATTAGATATGCAGATTTGATTAGTTAATAAAGTATAATATTGAATAGTTAATAAAGTACAATTGTAGTTCCTTAGGGGTTTTTGAGCATGCTGAATCCATTTCTGCATTCAGAAATAGATTTTAAACAATATAAAATAGTGATTTTTTGCATATGTATGTCATAATTTAGAATTCGAAAAGGTTTTGGCATTTACTGAGAAAAGGGCAGCCTGGTTTATGAGCTCGAGAATGTAAATGTGTTGAACCTGTACAGAATAGATCTAGCTAAACAATAATACACACATTTGCAGAGAGATTTGGAGAAAGAAGAAGAAGGAGAGAAAGAATAGAAGAATTCTAATTAACTGTTATCCACACTCAAAGAGTGAATAATTTACAATAGATATAGGATACATGAGTAAATAATGAGCCATAGTGGTGGTATAGAGTGATCTGGACACACACCAATAGTTACAGGAGTAAACTGCCACAAAGTCTAGTCTCTCAGGCAATTACGAGAGTGAATTGCCACCTAGTTGAGTTAACTAGTCAACTAGTCTTCAGTTAATTGACTGAACAGAGAGTAGTGAGGAGTTAACTCAAAAAATCAAGGGTAATACGCCATTCTGGTGATGATCCCAAGGAAAGTGCGCATTATCATGGTGATGATCCCAATGTTGCATGGTAACAAAACCAATGCAACATCTAAACTCAACTCAACTAGTCAAACTGAAGTGTCAACTGAAAGAGAATATTCTCCAGGTGGAATATTCTCCCCTAAAATATATGAGACTAGATAATGACTAATTATGACTAATAAAAAAGGAAAATATTTAGGGAAAACAAATCCTAGGTGTGTATGAAGTAACTCCAATAGTGAACACCCCCCTTGAACATCACTATGGTGAAAATAAAGAATGGGTCACGACAACGAGGCCATGTTAGGTGCCCAAATACAAAATATCACTGAAATAAACGAGGAAAGAGGGAAAAAAAATCATGGTAAACCCCCCCCCCCTCAAACTACAATGAAGAAAAAAATAAAATGAGAAGGAACAAAAAATAACCCTGTCCTTCACTCCAAGAATACCTCGCAATTGTGCAAGTTTGTGCTTGTTGAAGATTTTGTTGAAGATGTAGATGTTTGAACAGATCTGATGAAGAAGATGCACTATTGAGATGTCCACACATATCCACTTTCTCTTCTTGTAATGAATAATATCCAAATAAAGTTTGGATGAAATTTTGAAAACCGTGCGGTCGTTTCTGGAAAAACACTAAAATTTTGTTGATTTTAAAATGATTATAACTTTACTTTCCGGACTCCGTTTCAGACGATTTGTTTTTTGAAATTGGATATTTTCTCGAGATGAATTCAAATATCCAATTTGTTTCTGCAAATTGTGCTTAGAAAATATCATAATGGAGTTTGATGTGCGCGGCTCCCTTTTTGTCTCCTGAGATGCATGCATTGTGCATGGAAAAGTATCTACATGTGACTCTTGAGATGCATGCCATATATCTTCCACATGAATTTCATAAAACAAATCTGAAATGGAGTAGACATCATCTTCAATTAATGGAATACAAATTTTTGTAGATACTTGTGTAGAAGGCTCTTCAAACTGAGATGATTTATCTTCTAGTGGCTTTTCTACATTCTCTATCTTGTCAACATTTTGCATGCATTCTTCCTTATTCCCATATAAAACCTCCAATCTGCTCCATAAATCATTTGGAGTGAATTCTTGTGAGTCATCATATACTTGATGGAAAATTTCGGGAGAAATAAAATAGATGATACATCCTATGGCCATATCTTGTCTATTGAGAAAGTCATTTTTCTCATCGACAAAATCAGGCTCTACTTCCATTGCCATAGTTATTTGGTACAAGCCTTTGCATTTGAGCATAAGCAGAAATTTTGGCTTCCATTCCAAATAGTTATGAGGCATGAGAAGTATTTCTAACGAATAATCCATCTTTTTATTGTCTTCAATCTTTTGTACCTGCAAAAAATTTTGGTGTAGATTTTGCTTAGTAGTCCGTCGGCTCTGATACCATGTAAATGTGTTGAAATTGCACATAATAGATCTAGCTAAACAATAATACACACATTTGCAGAGAGAATTGGAGAAAGAAGAAGAAGGAGAGAAAGAATAGAAGAATTCTCATTAACCGTTATCCACACTCAAAGAGTGAATAATTTACAATAGATATAGGATACATGAGTAACTAATGAGCCATAGTGGTGGTCTAGAGTGATATGGACACACACCAACAGTTACAGGAGTAAACTGCCACCTAGTCTAGTCTCTTAGGCTGTCACAAGATGGGATTTGGCACCGAGTTATTACTGGTAAATATTTCACACATGTTACTATCCCATGTTGGCTCAGACATACTACTACAAGCCCATCTAACGCTTCTCCGATCTAGAGATCACTATTGAAATATATTCATATTATTCAACACTGGCTATATTGGAAACCAGGATCGGGCCATGCTATTCATATTGGTCGGGATGATATTCTTACACTGGGGAATTTTTCTTTTCTATCTCCAGGGATCTTGAACAAATTACATGAAAATCATGTTTATTATCTCTTCCAATCCAAGGGCCTTATAGACCACAGGGCTTTTATTACCAGATGAAAAAATTGCTCAGATCTGGATCTTTTGGGTGACTTGGCTATTGAATGGCAACGCTATTAAAAGCCTCTTATAGGAGCGAGGATACATCTTGGGGAATAGGAGGATACTTTTCTCTGGATTGGAGGTGATCGTTATGGAAACTCAACAGTAAAAAATGTATACAATGCCTTAGCTTCTACCTTTTGGATACACGATGGAGGAAACAATTCTGGCATTGGACTCTTCCCTTGAAAATCAAACTTTTTATTTGGTTGTAACACCCGGTTTCCCCCAGCTTGTAAATATAACTGGACTGGCCAAGAACTATGGCAAACTCATAAATGTGAAAATGTGATGTAAATAGACCTTGAGGAAGAGGTCAATGAATGTGAATAACATTTTGAATTTATTGCAGGATTGCTGAGACGGGATGTGTAGAAAAAGATACCACGATGGTGGTGGAGGGCACCTGGAAAGGTGGTGTTAACTTCCACCGAGAATTAATACCGTATTTGGACTCCACTGGCCCGGAGAACCAAAAGTGGCTCGCTAGCCCTGAATTTAATGCCTTGCAGGCTGGCAGGTTGATGGCTTAATGAGGGATGGGGAGGTGAACCGCCTATCCGTAGAGCCGTCAGGCCTGATTAGCGTGAGGGTAATCGCGCCACACACAACCTCGCAAGAGGATAAGGCATGGGGAAGAAGTGATTGGGGAGGGTAGACACGAGGGGAACTCTGGCATTACGCATAGTGAGTGATAGAAGAGGGGAAGGATTGCAACCTTCACTCCTGGTCACTGGAAGACAGAGAGACGCAGTCTCACAACATCGTGGTCTCAGCTCAGGGGTGGCTAGTGGTAAATCCGCTGGGAGTCGCTACGCCTACGGTTGGGTGGAAATGAGCACCCCTCTCAGTAGTCACACCCACTTCTGATGTTATTTCTGATAAGTGTTTTTCATATTGCATCTTGAAATTTATATGCTGACATATATGCTCATAAACTGTGAAATTGTGAACGATTACAATATAAGAATGTCTGTTCAGTGTTTTGATAAGAAATGTTAGATATATGCTTATAATAGAAAGACCACGCATGGCTTATGTTGATAAATGAATTTAATTATGCATGAGTTGAACCAGGTCAGACTTCCAGTCCATCCTTAGGAGTTTGTTTCCCTTTGTCTGTCTCCAGGAAAGCCCTGGAATAGATCTCTTCGCAGAGATTCCCTCCTTGGAAAGGTTTACCAAGAACCTGGAAAAAGGACTTGAATGTGCAAGTATTAATAACCCTATACGAGGAGGAATGACCCTCTTAAAATTCCGAAGTAGCAGCATAGGGATAAGTAATGAATCGACGAATGAGATCCTGTTGGAAGACCCATGGTCATTCACGACCGTCAAATTGATGAAAGTAACAAGGGCGTTACATACCTTGCCCCTTTTTCTCTCTATCTTCGTGAATAGCGATGAAATTGGGAATCATAGACCCCCCCCCAAGGTCCATGAGAACATTTGGACCGTTGATCTTTCCACATCCACGAAGTAGTGGAAGAATGCACGAGGTGGGACAGATTTAAGCCGTTAGATTGTAGCTAGAAAAACCCTACAGCCATTGAATCTGTTAAGAGATGCATGAGGGTTAAACCTTTGTGAACAGTAGAGGTAAAATCCTGACGAGAAGGTTGACACATCGGGATATCGGTACTCGGGATATCGGAGTTCTCAAGGTTGAGAACATCGGGGCATTTCAAGCCCCGAAACAATGAAATGATCTGGACCGTTCGTTTGTGCAGACACGTGGCGGAAATTGAGAGCCCGTCGGTATATCAGCTACCGTGGTTTTGAGTTGACAAAGAATTTATGTCATCAGGGTATCAAAAACTCCGAAATCACGAGATTGGATCAGGGCCATCTATCAGCTGGAACACGTGGTGGAGATCCAAACCATCGGGAAGTCCCGATAGAAAATTCAATAGGTGCATCGGGGTTCGGTATTTCGCGAGTCCTGAGGACAAGAATTCCAGAGCATCAGAAGTCGCGAAACCACGAGAGATGATCAGGACTGTCCATCATGAGGAGGACGTGTGGAGGAGATCAGAGCATTCGGGAGGTTTCCCGAAAAGAAAGTAGTCCATCGGCATTTCGGGGGTCGAGGAATCGGGAATCCCATGGACAAGAAGTCCTGGCAATTCCGAATCACGAAGTCCGAAATTCCGATAAGGAAGGGAAAGCTCCATCGCGGGGGCCAACTGTCAGCATAGCGGAGAATCGAGATTCAAGAGATCGACAGTCCCGAGAACAAATGCATCTCGGCATTGAAAAGTCCGAAACCCTGATAAGAAGTGTGGCTGCAGTCATAAAGGGGAAGGTCACGTGGACCAAAGGTCTAGCCCGAAGGGCTAGCCGAAGTCAGAACGCATCGGCTTTTGGAAGCCCAAAACCCCTAAAGGAGATATGGCTGCGGTCTTGTGAAATAGTGGTCATATGGGCCACGAGTTTAGCCAGGAGGGCTAGCGCGTAAAAGGGCGTATCGACAAATCGGAGATCGGGAGTTTGAGAGGACAGGAACTCTTGTCATCAGAAATCATGAAACCCTAAGACCCGAAATTATCATCGGGGAAATGTCAGAGGCGCGTGAAGAAGAGGCCATGACAGGGAATTAAGGACCTATGGACCGGGTTTGGCATTTCGCTGCTGCGAGCTTCGGGGATTCTCATTGTTGAGAAATCAAAGAAAAAGTTTGATTTTAGGTAGTGGGTATGTTACAAAGTGGTATCAGAGCATGGTTACAACACTCAGCCTGATTGGGCTCATGAACGAATTGTGCATAATCTCCGTTCGAAGCACTCCTACGAGGAGTAACCCCCTAACTTAACTCTCTTGTCCATGATTAAAATTGAAAAATGAGAACCCGACTGTGTATGCATGTGAAAGAGTTATAAATTATGCGCAAATTATAAAAATGTATTTAACTCTTGACTAATATCCAGCGTTTTCCTTTTTCACTCTAGCGGACGATCAGCCGTGGGAATTTACCGACACAGAGAATGGTGACTCACCAAGAGATGGGAGAAGTCTCTCACAATAGAGGCGAAGAGTTTGACGAAAGAAGAGCAATAGGAACCCCTCCAGACCTAGCCGAGACTATGAGGAGTCTCATGGTTGAGTTGCAAAGCTGCAAGGCCGACAATGAAAGGATGATGAAAGAACAAGAAAAGTAAACCAAAATTAATGCAGTTTTACTGCAGAGCTTATCTGACCTATAGCGACAAATGCAGCACAAAACTGAGATGCAGAATCATGGTTGTATCAGTGGCCATACTGAGAGAAGCACGTCAAGAAAGGTACACCCCAGAGGTAAAGGACCAGTGCCAGACGATTCCACTGAGAAGGAAGCTGGCAATTCAGAAGGCTCTTCCAGCAGCAGGACCAGTTCCTATTCTCAAAGAAAACAGAAGAAGAAAAAGACTTCCAAGAGTCATAAATTTGAGGAATTCAAAAAGGCCAAACCTCCCTCCTTTGACGCTGAGATAAAGAAGGGAGAGGAAGCCGAGGCCTGGCTACTTGGACTGAAGAAATATTTTAGAGTCCATGATTTTTCAGAGATTTTGAAGGCCCGAGTGGCCACTTTCAATATGAACGGAAAGGCTTCCATCTGGTGGGAATACCTTAAGAATATGAAAGGGGTCCACGAGGAGGACCTGTCTTGGAAACGGTTTGAGAAGTACTTCTGGAAGAAGTATTTGTCGGAAATATATTTCGACGAGAAGGCTAAAGATTTTTATGAACTCAAATTGGGACAACTTACTATGGAGGAATATGTCAACAAATTCCTCGACTTATTGAGATATGTACCCTACATCAAAGCAGAGAAGGCGAAGGCACAACGCTTCATCAGTGGGCTACCCAAGGAATACCGGAACATAATCGAATTCGACGAGCCAAAGACCTTAGAAGACACTATACAAAAGGCAACATATTGTCATGAACAATATGGACATTGGGCAGAGTCTTGTGGAGACTGGAAACAGAAGAGTGGTTCGAGATTTCAGAAAAAGGGGATCAAATCCTTAGGATTTAAAAACTACAAAAAGAACCCTAGAATGAACTTCCCAACCCGGAGTGTACTCCAGCAGAATTTTCCCTCGGTGGACGGAAATAAAACTTCTGGACCTATACCAATAAAGACTAATAACCCAAAGAAAGAACCTCTGAAATGTTGGGGTTGCAGAGAAGAGCATCTCCTGAGAGACTGTCCACACCGACAACAGAACAGTCGGAAAATTTATAACATGCAGGAAGCTACCACAGTCAATGATGTGGCAAGGAGTGTGCCGTAGATTTATGCAGCCTTGGATAATAACCAAGATGACCACCAAGCTTCAGTGGTGGAAATAGAAGGTATGATTTTCAACCATCTGGTGTCTGTTTTGATTGACCCTGGTTCAAATTTGAGTTATATAGCCCCTAGAGCTGTTGGTAAGTGTAAACTACAGCCACAGAATCAAACTAAACCATGGTTGGTACAGTTAGCCACTGGCACCAAAAGAAAGGTAGTAGAGGTCATACCAGCCTGCCAATTAATGTTGGGTGAATTCCCCACCCAAGCAACCCTTAATGTATTACCCCTGGGATCATACGACCTGTTGATTGGTATGGACTGGCTGGCCGCCCATAAAGCCAAATTGGACTGTTACCATAAAACCTTAGAATGTGTGAGCAAAGAAGGAAAAAGGATAACCCTCCAAGGGATCCGAAAATCGATCTCGGTGAGACAAATATCAGCCCTGCAAATGAGAAAGTATTGCCGAAAGGGATGTCCCCTATATGCAATACAGGTGCTAAAAACAATCGAAGGCGCTAAACCCAGCCCTGATGATCACCCTATCTTGAGAGAATACAGAGATGTGTTTCCGAAAGAGGTACTGGGTCTACCTCCGAGAAGAAACATTGACTTCTCGATAGAACTCGCACCAGGAGCGGTGCCGGTGTCCAGGACACCCTACCGGATGAGCACACCTAAATTAGTTGAACTCAAATTTCAATTGAAAGAAATGATGGATAAGGGTTATATTCGACCCAGCGTGTCCCCATGGGGAGCACCAATCCTGTTTGTGAAAAAAAAGGATGGCACCCTTAGACTGTGTATAGATTATAGGCAACTTAATAAAGTAGCCATAAAGAAAAAGTACCCCTTTCCCAGGATCGATGATCTATTCGCCAAGTTGGGAGGCGCGTCTATTTTCTCAAAGATTGACTTGAGGTCGGGATACCATCAAGTCCGAATTAAGGGTGAAGACATCTGTAAAACCGCTTTTTGGACACGGTATGGTCACTATGAGTTTGTGGTAGTGCCATTCGGGTTAACCAATGCCCCTGCCACTTTCATGTGCTTAATGAACAATGTACTAAGTAAATTTCTAGATAAATTTGTACTAGTTTTTATTGATGACATTTTAATCTACTCTAAGAATAGAGAAGAACATGAAGAACATCTTAGAATTGTGCTGCAAGTGCTAAGAGAGCATCAAATCTATGCCAAATTCAGTAAATGTGACTTCTTTCAGAAGCAAATACACTACTTGCGACATGTTCTATCCGAGGAAGGGGTAGCAGTAGATCATGACAAGATCAGGTCTATCATGGAATGGCCTACCCCAAAGGATGTCTCAGACATCAGATCCTTTATGGGATTGGCGGGATACTATAGGAGATTTATAAAAGATTTCTCCAAGATTGGTTGTCCAATCACTGCCCTCCAGAAGAAGGGGACAAAATTCCTGTGGACACAACAATGTGAAGAAAGATTCCAAACCCTGAAACATCTACTGACCCATGCACTCGTGTTGAAAATCGCTGACCCAGAAGCTGACTTCCTTGTGTGCATAGATGCCTGTAAAGAAGGGCTTGGAGGAGTCCTTATGCAGGAAGGAAAGGTGATCTACTATGAATCCCAAAAATTGAATGAACATGAGGTCAACTATGTGACTCATGATCTAGAACTGGCTGCCATAGTGCATGCGTTAAAAATGTGGAGGCATTACCTCTTGGGAAGAAAATTTGTGCTTATTACAGATCACTGTGGATTACAGTATTTGTTCGACCAACCAAAGATCAATGCTAGAAAAGCTAGATGGATGGCCCTCCTTAGCGAATTTGATTTTGAAATCAAACACATTAAAAGGAAGGAAAATAGGGTGGCCGATGCCCTCAGCAGAAGCATGAAAATGATTCACCTGGTAGTAGTGAGTACCTGCGAGACAGATGTCAAGAACAGAGTCAAAGAGGCACAAGAAACAGATCTCTTCGTTCGAAATGTAACCCTGTACCTACAACAAGAACCCGCTGGAGAAAAATATGAAGGCTATCAGATGACCGAAGGAGGCCTACTCACTCACAGAGATAGGCTGTACATTCCCAATTGTGATGACTTGAAGAGGTTCAACATGGATGAACTACATAAAAGACCCAACACTGGTCACCCAGGATACCAGAAAATGATCACTGCCACCCGGAAACAATTTTATTGGCCTGGATTGAAGAAGGACATAGCCAAATATTTGGCCCAATGCATAGAGTGCCAATAGGTTAAAGAAGAACATCGACACCCAACAGGACTACTACACCCTTTACCCATCCCAGAATGGAAATGGGAAACCATCTCCATGGATTTTATCACTAGATTGCCAACTTCAACCAAACAGAATGACGCCATTATGGTAGTGGTGGATAAACTGAGCAAGTCTGCTCATTTTATCCTCGTCAAATCAACCTGCAAGGTGATAGATATCGCCCAGGTATTCATGAAATAGGTTATTCCGACTACACGGTATGCCGAGGGAGATAATATCTGACAGAGACACAAAATTTACTTCCAATTTTTGGAAATCACTGATGGCGGGTTTAGAGACTAAATTGCTGTTTAGCACCGCCTATCACCCTCAAACTGACGGACAGACAGAAAGAGTAAATCAAATATTAGAAGATATGTTAAGGATGCATGTAATGCATCAACCCAGGAAATGGGAAGACTACCTGCCATTGGTAGAATTCGCCTACAACAACGACTACCAAGCATCCTTAAAGATGAGTCCCTTCGAGGTCCTCTATGGTAGGCCATGTAATACTCCAGTTAGCTGGAGTAACCCTGTAAACAAGATTTCTATTGGACCCAATATGTTGAAAGAAAGGGAACAACAAGTGACTCAGATAAAACAAAATCTGAAGGTCGCTCAGAACCGACAGAAAAGTTATGCTGATCAAAAGAGAACTCCAAGAGAGTTCAAAATGGGAGACCATGTATATCTCAGAATTAAGCCCTGAAGGAGTTCCC
>ML801473.1:238033-248410 GCA_009831015.1 Picea engelmannii | reverse complement strand
TCCTTAACGCTCTTCTTCCATATGCTCGTCTGTGTCTGAAGCCTGTCACGAGTCAATTAAGCCCAATGGATCTTGGATGGTTGTTTTGGTATTATGTGCCGCTGGTAAGCATTGTTATCATATTCTTGGTTTTCGTTGTGTGGAGGAGGAAGACGTACTGGAGGATTCCTCTCGGTCCTCCGAGATGGCCTATTCTAGGAAATTTGTTGCAAGTGGGTAACAAGCCCAACGAATCATTCTTCCAACTTGCTGCAAAATACGGGCCGCTCATGACCGTCACTCTCAGAATGAAAACCACTGTGGTGTCCTCGTCTTATGTCATGGAAAAGGAGGTTCTCAAAACCCATGACCACATATTGTCAGGTCGGATCTTGACACAGGCAACCAAGGCTCTTTCCCACTACAAGACCTCCATAGTCTTTGGCCAATATGGATCCCACTAGCACATGATCAGATGTGTTTCCATTAATGAACTCTTTTATGTGAAGAGGTTGGAAGCTCTGCAACATCACATAAGAGATCAAGTAAATTGAATGATTCATCGGATTTTTGAAGACGTTTTGAAGGGAAAGTGTGTGGATATTGGACACACCGCGTTCCAGTCGTCCTTTAATCTGTTAGGGAGAATGGTGTTTGGTAAAGTCGTGTTTGATCCTCAGATCGCTCGGGCTTCTTAAGAGTTGAAAGACGCCCTTTATAAAGTGATGGTGCTTTATGCAAATCTGAATTTGGCAGAATTTTTCCCCTGCCTCCAGCTCTTGGATCCCCATGGCATGTACCGTAATACGAAAATCTACTTCAAAAATATGTATGACGTTATCGACAAATTCATAGAGGATCGACTAGTTACGAGATTAGGCGAAAGTAGGGACAAAAGTTATAGTGAAAAGGATCTGTTGGACGTTCTGTTGTAGAAGAGAAGCGACAAATTTACCCTCGACCATATGAGAGGCTACTTAATTGTAAGCCTTTTGTTGCTTATTCATTGCAGTTTATTTTATACTAGCACAACTCCTTCATTTGATACTAGCACAACTCCTTCATAGTGTAGGATATGTTACACGACGAGTTTTTAAATTGATTGGATGGGAAATGTTTCTTATCGTATTGCTCACCCTTCATTTGCGTTTGAATAATCAATATCAATCCAACAAACATCATTTTCACCAATTATCACGGTATTCATCCCCTTGTCTGGGATCGAATTTTGACGAGAAATGTATTTAGGGTCCTCTTTATGATATTTGCATCATTTTTATTGCCCATTACTAGCAGGTTGTTACCTTCATTGGGAAACTTATGGAACTTGAAGGAATTGACTCTATGGGATTGCAAGTGATTGAAATATTTACAGCCTTCTTTGGGCGACTTATGTAATCTGAAGAAATTGACTATATGGGGCTGCAATGAATTGAAATGTTTACGGGCTTCCTTGGGTGAGTTGAGACTTAAGGAACTTTAAGGAATTGCTAATCAGCTCTTGCCAGGAACTGAAATGTTTGTCGGCTTCCCTTGGACAGTTGACTAATCAAATCTATATAACTGTCTGTTATGCAAACTTCCATTTAAAAAGTTCATTAAAGGAGAAAAAGGAACATTACACTCTTCCATTATGAAATGCATGCCTTGACTCCGAGAATTAATCCCAGAACACACAAGGATATTAGACATATCGTTAAATGAAGGGGTTTTCCCCAACCTTGAAATTCCTCAATTTTTAGGGTGTAATGATCTTGTGAAGGTTGGAACATTTCCAAATACAATCGTCAAATTGGAATTTGTTTTATGTTCCCCTTTAAGGAAAATAAAGGGGTTTTTGGGGTCTCACAAAAATTGAAAGGCTCTGTATTGATGGGTGTCAAAGAGTAGAGATTATGCCCATCATGGAAACATTTGTATCTTTGAAGAAATTGTGGATAGGTAGTTGTGTGAATGAGAAGAGCATATGAGGATTTGCATAATTAAGAAAGCTCATATCATTGTATTTCTGTAAGTGCGATGAGTTAGAAAAGTTGGAAGATAAATTCGAAGATGTTGAACATTGTATGTTGTTAAGGGAGCTTTACATATTAGATTGTCCCAAACTGCAGTGGGGTCAAGGAATATTGGAGTAGGTGCCCCAACAAGTGGAGGATTGCAGGATTGGCTCGAATGATGGAGGATTGCAAGATTGGATCAGCTTGAAGAAACATTGAAATTAGCTTGACATATGCAACTCAAATTAAAAACAGTTTTGCAATTAAAGTATATTTTACAAATATTTTTGGCCATTTCGTTTATATTCCAAGATGTTACTCTATAAATATGTTTGTTTTATGGAATTTGGAAGTTTTGCATTACAAATATTAAATAGATGCTTTCACTTTTCTTCTGAAAAGGGTAATTATTTTTTTTCAAAATAAGAAAAAATGTCTGATATTCATATTTAATCGCATGTATACATAGAATTCTTAATTAGTAATTTTTATTTACAATTCCTGTAACCTTATTTGTGCATCACATATTTTTGACCAATAAGTGGGTCAGATCTCGCTCATAGTTTTGAGTTTGAAGGATGGCATCTGTATTTTGTAATTCATTATTTGTTTAGTAAATTACTCTTGGTTCTTCGTATTTAGTATGAGTTTTTCTTCCCTTGTTGTAGTGTGGTTGGTCTTTCAAGTTTTTGTAGTTGTTTTTTCCTTCCTGCTATCCATTTGATGCATTTGCATTCAACATTGATCACTTGTTTAAATTGATCAAATTGGATTGTGAGAAATGAAGCTTGTAATAAGTTTAATCGCTGTTGTCATCTACCCTTTGTTGATTACAATGACTGAACCAATTATATATGTAAGGTAAATTCAAACGCTTTAATGGTGGCACAAAGAGTTATATAAGGAAATCACCTAATTCTCATTATCAGTTTGTTTCCTTTGTCATTGTATGTCCAACTCCGTAGATTCACCCAATTTCACACAAAGATCTAGATCACTGGTCCAAAACTTTATCCATTGACTATGTACGACTACATCGCTTTAAATCCTCCCAAAAACAAAATCTCATGGTCTTTAAACAAAGTAACCACACGCATTTACTTCGATGTTTCCTTTCCCTGCTTCGGGGTATACTAATTATTATTCTTTTGTATTTATAAATAATTAAATATATTAATAATTTTTTGAAATTTTAATTCATCAAAAGTTATAAAATAAATATTAACATTTAATTTAAAATAATTTTATATTGTTTAAATTATAGAATAATATAAATAATAATGCAAAATTCAATATATGTGTTGTTAATTTTTTTCTTATTTAATAAAATAATTTTTAAATATTATAATATTGTAATTATTAATTTATCAAATATAAATTTATGTTTTATAAATAATAGTCAATTTCATTATATAATAAAACAAATTAATAATTGGACCCAAAATTTGGAATGCTTTATCGAATCCAACTAAATGGCACCGTCTCGATAAATAAAAGCGATGCACCTACAAAAATCCACATCGATGTCATAAAATCGGATAGGAATGTAGCCATTTTTTTAACAAGGTGTAAACGACAAAAAGGGTATAAACGGTTTTTGTATATAGTCCTATAAAGCTATTGCAAAATGGTGATACCTCCACAAATATGTAGTGGTTATACCAACATTACAAAATGTTAGTGAAAAAAACGTGGTTTCGGACTAACATCCCACCATTACTCAAACAACCACAAACAACTTTTGGTGAGGTGTTAGTGCAAGTTCCATGCTATTTTCATAAAATAAAAGTTCATTTAAATAAAATATTTAAATTACAAAATAATATAAAGATTTGTTAGATATTTGGTNAATTTTGCTAAAAAAAAAAAAAAAACAAAAAAAAACAATGATGTTGTCATCGATATTAAGTTTAAGCTTGGTAAGAGGTATAAATGTATGAATTCGGGGAGCTCTGCAACTCATGGCAATTATTGATGGGACTTCAGATATTCAAATCCTATAATGGTGGTTTTTACATAGGAAACAAACACTATCCTCCACAGTTTTTTTCGAGTAGTCTTTGGGAGGCATGATAACCCTGGTTCACTCTTCCTACATGTTTAGCTTTTCTCTATGTCTTTCACTATTCTAGAGCACGTTTTCACCTTTCCCAACTACCATCACTTTTAATTCCTACATTTATTTCCCTTTATGGGCCCTGGTTCCTAGATTGGGCACGTTTCCCACCTTCAAAGCTTCTAAACGATCAAGGGCTGACCTCTGGCACTAGAAAACAATGGAACACAGTTGGCGAGGTCCCTCCATACCTCCCGAACCCGATGACACAAATCACCAAGTCGTTGATTTAATGAAGCCCACGGATGAAGTGTTGTGGCAACGGTCTGGTCTCTTTGATAAGATAGACACTCTACACACCATTAAGCCTTCCTTAAAGTCTCTTATGCCAGAAGGGACATCACAACTACCTACTTCCACTAATGACTTACCCTGTCTCCATCTCCCACATTTAGACAATCTCACTAGTCGCTCTTTTTCTCCTCGTAACTTCCCTAAGTATTTACAGACTTCTCATTTTGACAATGCTCATAAGGTGAAGGCGAGCGCAAACACCAGGTTTACAAACACTTCCAGAAAACCCAGTTCTTATCAGAAGCTATGGAAACCTTTAAAGACCAAGCGTAAGTTGGTGATGGGCTCGGACGTCGGTTTAGAAGAGGCGGCTCACCTCACCCTCTGTGGCCTCTTTAGTAGGATCTCTTACCATTATCTCTGCAAGGTCCCCTTACAGGAGTGGGTTCAAACACATTGGTCACCCCTCCTTGGATATACACCGGAGATCCTCTATCTGACCAAGGGTTAGTTGGGCTTCATTGTCAAGTCACCTGATGACTAGAACAAGCTTTTGGAGCAGAGATGGAAGATGGGAGGAAGCAGTCTTATGATAAAAAAAAATGGAGGATTGCATTCAACCCGACAAATGACTACTTCCAACAACGTCATTTATGGGTGCTCCTTTCGGGCCTCCCCATACATCTCTGGAATGAGCTAGCGCTCAAGGTGATAGGAAACACTTTGGGTGGTTTTATCTCGATGGACTCTAATAATTTAAGTTCTGTATATAGGAAGGTGGCTTGTGTTTTAGTAGAAGTTGATATCCACCAAGGCTTACCGGAATGCCTGGAGATAGAATGGCGGGGAAGGAAAACCTCCCAATGCCTCGACTACCTCGACATATCTTTTCATTGCGGCCATTGTCACAAAACAAGCCACCTACAAAAAGACTACAAGAGTTGGAGCTCGCTCGATGAACCAGAAGATGAAGAACTACAGGATCCTTCTTATATATCTTTGCCGGATATAAACAATATTTTCTCAGAAGTTTACGTTCCCCCTTCAGAACCGACCGCTTCTTTTTCTCCTCCGGGTTTAAATTCTGGTAAGCTCCTCTCGCATTGTCCCTCCTTCTTTTCTTCTCTGACTTTTTTAGAAAGAGAGCTTTTGGATGCCTCGGTTTGGCTAAAAGAGAACACTACATTTGAGGGGGGGGCCATGGGAGGGGAAACAACTTTTGCAGTGTCAGAAGACCCGGACACTTCACAAGAGAAAGGAAAAAAACCCGTGGACTCTCTCCTTATAGTTTCTGAAACCCCTGTTCCTTCTAGGTCTCCTTTACTCGTTTATATTTCATCCTCTCCACTTGATTCTTCACTGACACTTTGAGGTCTGTCAACCGACTTCGCCTTCGGTCGGTCTACCTGTTTCCCACACATATGCTTCACCTACTCTTCTAGTTTATCAAGAATCAGAGCGTTATGACTCTTCCCTAAATGAAGTTTTGGACTCCCTTTTACCATACCCGAGGGACCATTCATCCACCATCATGTTACCTGCTTATGTTGGAAACTCTAGACAAAAAAATTTCCCCTTAGATAGTACAACCAGCTCCTCTTGTCCGGTGGGTTCGATTTCTGGGAAGGAATACGCCTGGTCACGTGGCTTGGGGATCAATACTCACCTATAAAAACTCGTAGTGCTAGCAAGAAGGCCATTCCCACTCCTTCCCAGATAATTGAGTATGTTTCTCCTACAAAGGAAAATGGGGCACTTAGAGCAGTGAAAGCCCTGGCAAGGGCTCGATAATGTTATTACTGTCCCTTAACCTACATGGGGTGGGAGGCTCCCTCAAAAAGGCCTCGGTGAGACGGTTACTAGACAAGACTCTTCCAGACATCATTGTTTTTCAAGAAACTTTGGTCCCTGAACAAAAGGCCAGAGCATTAATGTATGGCCTCTAGCCATCTTGGGTATATTGTGCGATTAATGTTGTTGGGACTTCGGGGAGACTCTTGATAGCTTGGAATCTTGGTAAATTTGCATTGGTTCCTTATCTTTCTGTTGGTGGAATACTATGTACAGGTAAAGACATTTCAAATAAAAGGAAGTTTCTCATTCTTAACACCTATGGACCATGCAAGGAGTGAAGGACCTTCTGGAACGCACTAGAGGAAAGCGACATTCTATCACACAAAAATCTAATCATAGCCGTAGACTTGAATTTCACAGTTTCAACTTGTTAAATCTGGGGTGGTGCGGCTTTGTTCAGGCCACTATCAGATTATTTTAAGATTCTTTTTCAAAACAACCATTTGGTTGATGTTCAACTAGACACTTTGGTCCCCACCTGGAGAAATGGACTCCAAGGTAATTGTGCTATTGCAAAGCGTTTGGACAGGTTCTGTGTTTCAGAGGAGCTTCTCTCGGAGGTTGGTATTCACCACTCTTGGGTGGAATATCCCTATGTTTGTGATCATGCTCCCATTCTATTACAATTAGAAAGTGGGACGATACACAAACCATACCCTTTCAAATTGAATCCTCAGTGGTTGATAGAATCAGATTATATTTCCCTGGTACACAAGATATGGTTGGATCCTAGGTATCTTATTGAAGAAAGCAAACAACGCAGGATTTTTTGGAAACTAAAAGATTTAAAACATGGAACCAAACAGTGGATAAAGGAAAAGAACAAAACTTCTAATCAGAAAATGAGACAATTGGAATTGGATATTAATGATATTCTAGTGCTTCGGGTCAGAGGAGAATTATCAATAGAGAGTGAAAAGTTATTATTTGATCTGGAGCAAGAACGAAATAGTATTTTAAAGGCTAAAGAATAATGTTGGAGACATCGCAACAGAGCGGTTTGGATAAAGGGAGGTGATCATAATACAAAATTTTTCCACCAATATGCAAATTATTGAAGAAACATGAAACACATTTGGGAGATCAACGACTCATCAGGCTGCCTACACACCACCCAGAATAACATCAAATTGGAGGCAGTTAGACACTTTAGCAATTTCGTCAAAGTCCAAGACCAACATTTATCTTCGGAACAATGAAGACTTGCAGGACTCTTTACTCACATGGTCACTGACATAGATTCCATTGATCTATCCCGTCCTGTGAGCATAAAAGAATTAAACGAGGTTATACATTCCTTTAATAAGGACAAGAGTCCAAGTCCAGACGGATGGACCGTGGAGTTCTTCACAGTCTTCTTTGATCTAGTGGGCACTGATCTTCTGGAGATGGTGGAGGAAACAATAACACTTGGTAAAATCATCAGGGCTATAAACTCAACCTTTATTGCATTGATCCCGAAGTCTAATAAACCGACAACATTCAATGACTACAAACCTATTTCAGTTTGCAATCTTATTTACAAAGTTATCTAAAAAATTATTGCAAATTGCATTAAGCCCATTCTTTCAAGAAACATCTCAAAAGAACAACTTGGTTTCCTAAAGGGTCGTCAGATACATGATGCCATTGGCACGGCTTTTGAATGCCTCCATAGTATCAAGAAGAAGAATATCAAATCAATTATCTTGAAACTTGACTTACAAAAAGCCTATGACTGCATAGACTGGGATACTTTGCGGATGATCCTTATACAGATAGGGTTTGATGTTCCTTTCACCAACTAGATAATGAGTTGCATTTCCTCCTCCCCCTTCACAATTCTTGTTAATGGGGAAGCGACTGACTTCTTCAGGAGTGGCCGTGGATTGCGACAGGGTTGCCCACTGTCCCCGCTCTTATTCATCTTGGTTGTTGAAGGTCTGAGTTTGATTCTAAAAGATAAAAAGTCGTCGAGAAGCTCACATGTATCAAACTCTCTAGGTTAATAAAGATCATACACATTTTATTTGTAGATGATATTTTACTCATGACAAACACTTCTATAAATGAATGGCAAGAGATTGAGGACACTATAAAGTTTTTCTACAAAGCTTCAGGATTAAAGGTCAATATAGAAAAATCCACAGTGCTCCATGCAGGTTTATCTGAGGCGGAATTAGCTCCTTTTAGAAATTGTCTCCCATACAGTTATATTCCACTCTTAGTGGGTTTCAAATATCTTGGCTGCTTTCTGTCTACAGGTCCCCACAACAAATCCGATTGGAACTGACTACTTACTAAACTGGAAAATAAGATCGATCTTTGGTGCAACCATTGGTTGTCCCTTGGTGGGCGCTTCACACTAGTCAAGTCGTCTCTTGAAAGTATTCTAGTTTACTGGTTGTCCCTGACTATCATCCCCTGTTCTATTCTTAATAAGATTAAGAACCTCATGTACAGTTTCCTTTGGCAAGGGAATAAGGAACTTCCACATCTACATCTTTGTCGTTGGATGTCACTGGCTTTACCAAAGAGTCATGGTGGATGGGAATTCCAGAATATTTTTCTTTTCAGTGAGTCATTGGCAGCAAACACATTATGGAGACTTCTTATGGGTAATGGTATTTGGCACGATGTCATTATGGATAAATATTTAGCGACGACTTCGATCATTAAATGGTACAGGTCTCAAACTTTCAATCCGACATCGATGTCTAAGATTTGGAGGGGCTTACTAAAATCCATACACTTGATTACACATTGGCTTTGTTGGCAGCCGGGGTCCGACCAACAAGTGGCGATAGGTACTGATAGAATACTGGGTCTGGAGGACATATCCTTTCTCTCACCAGAGTTGACTTCAGCTTTAAAACTTAAAGATATCACGACGCTCACACAGGATTGGAATAATGAGGGAAGATATGATCTGTCACCCACTTG
The DNA here is from genome assembly GCA_009831015.1 of Picea engelmannii. Classification (NCBI taxonomy): domain Eukaryota; kingdom Viridiplantae; phylum Streptophyta; class Pinopsida; order Pinales; family Pinaceae; genus Picea; species Picea engelmannii. The sequence continues at coordinate 239,308 of ML801473.1, read as the reverse complement.
GTACAGTCAGACCGAACTGGACCTATCGGACCCGTTGGCAATTGAATGGGATTGCTACATTAAAGCTCTCACCAATTCAGGTATTTCCATTGGAGATGACAGAGACACTTTAATGTGGACTAGCGAAGACCACTCTGGTAATCTGTCCTCCAAAAATGTTTACATGGCTTATATTTCTACTCAGGGAATCGACAAAATTTCAGGGTGGAGGCGAGGTTTATGGAAATGGTCAATACATTTAAAGATTAAACTATTCACATGGTTGACTATAGAAGGGAAGATACACACTTGGGATATGCTACAGAGGAAAGGTTGGAGCGGCCCTGGGCGATGCACACTTTGCAAAAGCTCCACTGAAGACATTAATCACATTTTCAACACCTGTTACTTCAATAAGTCCGTCTCGCATAGATTAAAAACTCTCCTCCATCTAAAGTTTTTATGGAAGGGCAAGACTATAACATACTATTATCAACAATGGACAAAAGAAAAATCAAATATTCCCAATCTTTTGGCTCTATCATGCTGGTTTCTTTGGCTGGAAAGGAACGCAACAATTTTTGAAAACAATACTCCATCTGTAAGTCGGGTTATCATTAGAATTGTGAGCGCGCTTTAGTTGAAGGCAGGCAATCAAAACTTCCAAAAATCTCGCCTTAGTGAATTTACACACCGGGAAGGTTTCTCAGTAGCTTGTTTTGATGGGGCGACCAACGCAAATGGACACTAATGTGGCGCTGGAGGATTTATTAAATATCATGGTTCTAGGATTATTAGATGGACATTGAATTGTGGAAACATGACAAACACAAAAGATGAACTAATGGGAGTTTGGGCAACCCTTACAGTAGCACATCATCTTTCACATACCAAATTGCAAATCATGGGCGACTCAAAGGTGGTGATCGACTGGCTCAACAAAAAAGGGAAACTACAGGTATGCGCCATCGAGGGTTGGAAGTCTAAAGTGCAGGGGCTATTAAATCTGTTCCAAGATTTAAATTTTCAGCATATTTACAAGATATACAACTTAGAGGCAGACTTTCTATCCAAGAAATCCTACATGGAACCGGAAGGAAGGATCACTTATTACAACTGGGAAAATGACATTGAGAGCCAAAGAGAATACATCTCCCTCACATAATTTGGGCTATTAGTAAAAGGCTCAAGAGTCTTCAATTTTTCCATGTTTTGTTTTATTCCCAAAGTTGAGTTTTAAGCTCTGGTTGAATCATTTCTATACTTTAGAGAATTTGGTGTAAGTTTTGTTTAATG
>ML801473.1:170089-197442 GCA_009831015.1 Picea engelmannii | reverse complement strand
CGGCTCAAGAATATAATTTATATTAGGCTATTAGCCTCCAAGAGAAGAAGTCGGCCAGAATTAATAATAATATACTGAACAGACACATACCTAGAAGGAGAAGTCGGCCCCAGTAAACTGGCAGGATTACTATAAATACAGGGCGCCAGTTTCTCATTTGTCATATCTCAGGACTGCAGTTTTCCCAGTTGGTGTGCACTGCAGTTCCAGCTGTTGCGCAGGTTTGGAGGGGGGGTTGCAGGTGCAGCTGCAGCAACAACAAGTTTCAGTATTTGGCTTGGATATCTCTTGGCTAGGGTTTGGACTATCTGATCAGCTTTTTGTGATGCGCTATCCTTGGGGAGAGATGCGCTGCTCTTTGTTTGGCTATCTAGCCTAGGGTTTGCTTCCGGAGGAATTCTCAGGTCAAGGTTAAGGTGCTCGGAGGGAGGCTTCGGCCTGTGGTTGGGAGACGAGGGTATCGTCGTGGTAAAACGAGCACACCATCTTATATATTCTAACACAAATGACCTTAGAGAGTAGTACTTTGTGTAGAGTGAGTCTGGCTTTGGGGCCTCCTAGAGCTGATCAATCTGATGGTTTGGTGGTCTTTGTCTTGGGGTTTGGAGTTTGGAACAATATCTCCTTAGGAGTCTCACGGAGGTCGGTTGATTCGTTAGGGGGTGGGTTCTCATTGATCTAGTATTTGATCTAGTATTTGTAGTGGTGTGGATTTTTGCTTGTTGTTTGTTGCATTGAGCATATATGACAATCGGGAAGAAAGAGGTGATCCATTGGATGGGCTCTAGCTGGTGAGGTCCACTCAGGGATTGTGACCTATGTTGTCTGAAAACCTCCCTCTTGAAAAGAACTAGGCTTCTCTAGTGTGGATAATGATAGAATGTGTAGAGGAAGCCTCCTGAGTCCTAGAAAGGGGATAGAACCTCCCCCTAATATCATAATATACGAGACTTCTCAAAATGAAGTGCTCCTTTGACTCGGTCCTCTACAAGTGGCATAGTTAGCAAGTCTTATCGGGGTGTGGGATGCAGTGATCTATCTCAACCTGAAGCTGATGGGAGCTTACTTTGAACTGACCAAGGGGGATTCTGAGGCCGTGCATCAAGTGTTTCCGCATATATGTATGCTGACAATAAGGCCATCTCTCAGTTGCATACGGTGCTTGGAATAAAAAGCCATCTTGGGGATAAAACCCTTAGGGGGGTGATCTGGATGTACTGCCTACAGATATCCTCTTTGATCACCTGGTACATGGTACAGAGAGAAATAAAAGAAGTAAACTATAATAATTTCTTTGTCTGATCAATTTATAGACAATATTACAGAGTGATTACCTCATGGCCCTAAAGTGCATACAAAATGATGGAATTTTTCTAATGGCTCTATATTGTGTATGAATTTCTGGAGTTCACATTATTTCAGTGTTTGTTGTCTGGATCTCATCTGAATCCCCTATCATGGTTGTAAATGACCAAGCCTTTTGATAGTACTTTGTCTACCCATCCCCTGAGATAAGCTCCACCCTGTTGCAGAAGTTGGTCATCTATCAGGGATGACTATAGATGGGATGCTATTGGTAGAGTTGATGGCAGCGTCTCTAGGTTGTGTTCTGATCTGCATTCTCCTTTGCTCTATCAGTGTCCTTTTCAGCACTCAAAGCTAAGGTATCAAGAACATCTGTATATAAATTAGGTATGAGGTGTTGCTGTGGCATTCTGGTGATTGTGTGCTAGAATAAAATATATCTTTAATTTGTCTAATAATTGTCTTTTTATATCAAAATAAACAAGATATATTTAGCAAGGCAGATGACACAGTGATGTTTTTAGTATCTACATTAGGCATTCTTTCTGCACTGTTGTAGCCCTATTCCTCTTCCAAAATTTCCCTCTGTTTTTACTTGCTTTGAAATGATCAAGGGGTGCTTGACTCAGCACTGTATTTTTCGCTGCCACCAGAGCAAACACTTCCAAGATCTACATCACTGTCAGGTATGACTTGAGTGAAAGTTCTCAAGATCACGATTCTTTCTTCTCTTTATACCTAAGCTATGGAGTTGGACCGAGCTGGTAACTTTTGAAAGATGGTTTGTTGGATCCAAGCTAAAAATTTCAATTGACAACTACACTTTGAAGTTTTTCTTACCTTTCTAATGGCCTGGAGAGGCTTTCATTCAAAATCAATGAAATGCTTTTGCAGTGTTTTCCTTTGTCCATTCCCCATCAGTTCTTTATGATTTTACTCTGTAGTTGCCATAAATAGGTAATACATTCTTGGACTTATTTTTGAATTTTGATGTCGTAAGGGTTGTTCCAAGAACTCTGGACAAGACTCATGCTAAAGTTTCTTTCTGGACAAACCATTCAGTCTCCTAAAGTGATTGCATATCTTGTGAGATTTTGAAGGAAAAATCATCTGTCAGAAAATTTAAGAATTGCACTTATATTTGACTACCCTTCTACCTACAGAACTCCCCATGTTTTGTCTCGGGCAAGCGTTCATTTTGCATCCAAGAAGTTATGAACTATTGAATGCTCCATGTTGTTAACATATTTAATGACTCATTAAAGGCTACAGTTTTTGATATGGCTTTTAGTATCTGCCAGTTCTGTTACTGATATTCTGTTGGCCTTCTTCTCATTGTTTAATGTGGTTACATTTTTGTTGTCATGGTTTTATAGGAGGAATGATGTCATTGACGGTGAAGTCAAAAACATCAGATTCAGTAATTTGTGAGGTCATTGATGGGGGAGAGCTTAAATCACGACGCCACTTAAATGTGCGWGGGAAAAGTGCTACCCTGCCTTCCATAACAGGTTATTGCTAAGACCATTTATTTAACTCTAAAGAACTCATGATTTCARTGATAATTAAGGTACTCATGACTAAAATTCTATTGTGCCAATGGCATTCATATTGTACTTCTGCTTTCATAGCAATTTTAAGCTTGTTTCTCTCCTCAAATTCAGCTCCTTATCAATTCTTACGGATTGGTGGAAAATTTCCATAATCACAAGTATATGTCATGTTTGTCATTCTTGAAAAATGTATAGACGTTTTAGCTAATTCACTTGCTGGGTTGTAATATTCGACTCATGATCTAAAGATAACTTACTATTGTGAGGTCTGATTCTTGTTCTCTTTCATTTATTGCAGACAAAGATTGGGAGGACATCAAATTCGGAGTGGAAAATGAAGTAGACTTTTATGCTGTTTCATTTGTTAAAGATGCTAAAGTTGTTCATGAATTGAAGGATTACCTTAAAAGTAAAATTCTGAAGCAAGCCCTTACACTTTTAATGTGAAAGTATTTTTTGTAGCTGGCCCCAGGGCTGAATAAAGCACGTGGCACTATTTATGTGCTGTTAGATTTGAAAACTTTATTAGATTCCGGTAATCAAAGCAAAATACTGATACACAAGTAACTAGTTGTAAATATTTGTCAGGTTGTAATTCGGACATACAAGTGACTGTGAAGATTGAGAGTGCAGACTCAATACCAAATCTACATTCAATTATTTCTGCATCTGATGGGGTGAGGATAGTCTCCTTTGATCATGGGCTCAACTTGGATGAGTCTGCTTTCAAGTAGATTAGTAGTTTTCCTTATTAATAACCGAGTTATGATTGTTAAGTTAGGCTATTGATAGTAAAATATCAGTTATCATCATTAGCCTGTTTAAACAATTCACTATGATAGATTAGGGCCTAGTCTGCTATTTGTTTGCTTAGTCATGTTGAGTGTATGTGCAATATGGTGTTTGATTGTGCCAAGAGGCACATTCTACAGCCCAGTATGGGGGAGATTGTTATGAGTGAGTGAGTGTAATGCTGATGTCACGTTGGTTTTTCACATTAACTTTAAAAAAAATATAATATACTTTAATACTACCGTCTAGATCTGTCTTAACCCCAGATCTATCAAGTGCTGAGATGGACCAAATCCCTTGTGGTGCAAACCTTTCCACAAATTTTTGCACTGTCAAAAGGATATGCACCTCAAAGGACTGGATCTCTCTCAGAGCTTGATAGATCCGGGGTTAAGATTGATCCAGAGTGATTTTAGTTTACAGCAGCATTGAAGCAGTTTGTTGAAAGATACAAGGAATGTTGTCGTGACTGTGGTTTTATCTGTTATAATACTTGGGGCAGTAATATCAGGTTTGGTGAACCCATTGGTTGCCTGATCTGCTATATATGTGTTGGGGAATCTGCTAAATATGTCTTGCACTTAAGTTGATAGAAACTGGGATAATATTATAGGGTCTGTTGCCGCCTTTAAAGTTTATACACACCTCGGGTTAATGTGGAAAAACTTTCAATCCACTGGGTGTGTCCTTGGGGGCAGGTCTCGAGTCAAGGGGCTGTCACCTGATCCTCGACTCCTCTGTCTAGGCCAACTCCTAGCGAAGCCAAGGGGGGTAGTCCCTAAAAAAATCTAAGGCTTTAAACTAACTCTTATCTCAAAATGAAATCTAGGAGTTTATTATGAAACAACAACAAGGTACAAGACCTACACTAGCAGCATATATGACAATGAATAAAACTGCTTATAATAGAGACATTCAAAACATATAAAGTACTTGCATGAAAGATATAAGTTGAAAATAGATACAAGTGCTTTAAAATTGAAATTGATAAGCAATATACAGAAATTATAGACCCAGTGCCAAGTGAATTATTGCAAGATAACCAAATTGCTGCTAAAAATGTAAATGAAATGGAGATTGCAAGTGTTGTTGTAGATTTATTAAAAGTTGTTTAATGTTATCGTGAAAGTGACTCTTGTGCTTTGCAAGCCACCTTATGTGCGATTGTGTGCTAAGTGTTATTGAAAAGTAAAACTATTCTAGATGTGGCCTCTAAGAGGCTATCCCTCGAATTGGAATTTGCTGAGAACTTGCCGAAGCCCAAGTGACTTCACCAACAAGTTCAATAGAGATGCCGGATGTCCAACACGGGGAGAACCTAGATCTCAAATTTCCCGTCTGACTTCACACACGATCTCTATGCGGTTTCCAATTAAAGCAATAACAACTTGAAAGGTTTCCCTAATTAAACTAGTCACTGACCAGCCCCGGTTCTAATGAGTTCCCTAGATTGAGCTAGGCTTGCAAGGGTTTAGAGCATACACTGGGGAGCTGAGGGGATTGGTTTATTTTGCCAAATTGAAAATGCAGAAAAGTAAATACTGAAATTGAAACTAATCTAACAATTAGAAACTACTTTTCAGAAAAAGGAAATCTAAGCTAATCTAATCTAAACAATTAGAAACTACTTTGCAGAAAAAGGAAATCTAAGCTAATCTAATCTAAACAATTAGAAACTACTTTGCAGAAAAAGGAAATCTAAGCTAATCTAATCTAAGAAATTGAAACTAGCTAATGTTTTGCGGTGCTGTGGATTAATTTTATGGTTTATTTTACTTTGCCCTTAGGTGAAGATTGTAAAACTTGAAGCAAATGAAACCATGAAAAGCAATCACACAAAGACACCCCCTCCCTAGGGTGAAAGAAGAGTGGGGACTATGTGGCCCACTTATTTTATTATGATGGTTACAATAATCTCTTTTGGGAAGGCTTGTGATCCATTATAAGAGAGGATCTACAAGTTTTACAATGTTTGGAAAGGTTTATTTGTCAAAAAGGTGCTTCCAGATGTCTCGGATGCTCCGATTCCGCCAAAATTTGGCAGAGTCTCCCCTTTTTTATTCACCAACCTACAAAACAGCAAGGTACTTGTGCCAAAATGCTGCAAAACAAATGTTAGAAGATACCTGCAAAAGAGGTTAGTGTAGCACGAAAGATATATAAAAAAATTCTAATTAAAATAGCAACTAAACTAATCTTTTTCAATACCAAAGTAAGCTAAATGATTATCTTTTTGATGACTTTTGTTTGCTGTTAGGACAGCAAACAATCAAGCACTTATGTTGCTAGATATTGAAATGAAAATGCCCTTTAAAGAGATTACTTATTAGCCTTTTAAGATTTAAAGAAAAACTTGCTAAAGTAACTCTTCCTATTGCTAGATCTATAATTGAGATATAACTCTTTAAAAGGAAATAGATCTAACTTTCTTTGCATGCACCTTTAGATGATAGATTTAGAATTATACTTTAGATCTAAGAGCTTGCATGCAAATAAAGAAACTAGAATTTGAAAGAGAATTTGAGAGGAAGAGAGGGAGAAAGAAGTTTCTCAAGCCTCGAATCCTTTGGGTTATGGGGTCCTTTGGTGAATGGTAGAGGATTCCTTTGTTAATCAAAGCCTTGGAAAGAGTGAAGGATGTTTCCCCTATCTTTCACTTCTCCAAGCTTAGGCAACCTGTCAAGCTTTGCTTACACTTTTTCAAACATTTTGTTAAGAAAGGTAGATCCTACATCAAAAGAAACTCAAATGAGCATATTAGTTCATTGGAAAAACATGCAAATTAAGAATCTTTAGAAATAGAAATCTAGTAAAATCTAAATAACAATCTAGCTAAATAGATCTTACCCTATAATGTGATAGTACACCTTCAAAGGCCTTAGATGGAATAGGTACACAAAACTGAAACAAAATACAAGTTACCTCAATAGTTAAGCATGATATCCAAGCATTCAGACATGAGCAACACACACCATGGACCTCCAAAGTCTTTCTTTATTCATATACAATCAAAGCATTACGAAGATATTACAACCAACATAGTCCAACTCCCTTTAGCCTCACAATGGAGGAGAATGCTTGTTAAATAGCCAAATGGGTGAAGATCCCAAGGCAAAGTCGATGACAAGTGGAGAGGGGTGCATTTCCTCTTGAGGGTGAGTGTCATAGAGTGAGAGAGATCATTTGACACCTCTCCAAGTGAGGGAATGACTCGCCTCACTTGGGAGAGGTGTCCCAATGCTAAACTCACCACATGGGAAGTGGTAGGAGGAGGGGGCGAGTCATCTCTCTTGGGATTGACACCCCTCCTCTAGAAATGCGCCAAGTATGCAAGAGGGAGCAAGTAGTATCCTTGGGATCTCCTCCCTTAGACAACTTGACTCCTAACTCGCCCTTCCTCTTGAGTTGATTCGCCACCTCTTCTTAGAACTCAAGACATGAGGGAAACATGTCTAAGACATGTTTCCTTAATAATAGGCTTGCTGATTTTTTTTGATTTTTTGCCTTTTATTTGACTTTTTGTGAGAGAAATTGATTTTGAGTGATTAAAATCACTTATTTTCACTCACAAAGGGGATATTAGGTAAAGTGGATATTCTGGATGTGAATACGAATACCCCCAAGGCATATGATGCCATCCTAATACCACTTTTTTAACTTATGACCAAAATTACAATTAAAAAATCCTGTTTTACGAAATTTCTTTTATTGACAAAACATTAAAAAATCCTAAGGGGACTTTGCACAATTTCCATATGACTTAATATTAATGACTAGCATGGTAATATAAGCATTAGACACTAGACTTAGATTTTCCAAGCTAAGGCCTCACCATCACTTTACACTCCAACTTTGGAGGAATTGAGTGAAAAAACTCAAAAATTATAACTCGCTTAGAAAATTAATCCAGGCAAGAAATAATTAATAAGTAAAAAAAACACTCTAGAGTTGTGCACTCATGATTTAGTCTTAGGAGGCTAAGCCTTTTACAAATTCATCATGCTAGATACATTTTATTACAATGCCCCATGGGGGAATGGAAACGCAAAAAAAAGGTCATATTGACCGGCTGTACTTCTAAACTCTGAATTTTGAGCAAGAGTTTGCTCAATCTTTGGCGGCTCAACTGCAAGTCCATCCTAGTGCAACTTGGTGGATAATAGGGTCCACGACTTATTTCCAATAATCTGGTTCAACACATTGCTGGCTTTCTATTACAGCACAAAACAATAGATCCGTCAACACTTATAAGAGATGCAAAAAGGATAGCCAACAACTTAGAATTTTAGGCAACTAATAGAATAAGAGAGTTTTTTTCCTTCTGCTATGACTTACAATTCTTTGAATAAATTGAATGAAATGATTTTATTAATATCCATTAGGCCAAGTGGGACATAATAGAGAAACAATTTGAAAAGAAGAAAACTAGAATTTACATATACAAAACGCTGATGAGTGAGCATAGTCTAATGGCCATATCATTGTATTTATTAGGTGCCATTTTGTGATATAGTGCATAATGTAATAAAGCCACATGTCACATTAATAAATAAGATTAAGACATTTAAAGTTCTAATTAGCCTTAAGTTACATGGTAACACAATGGTAATTTGTTGTATGGGTGATTGTCTCTTTCATGAGATAAATGAGTTTTGTATCTTGTTTTGACATTGATTAATATAATAATCTCTCTCTCTCTCTTTCTCTCTCTTTGTAAGTTTGTGTTACTGTGTGTGCAATTTTTATATGGTGTCATACCTAAAGTCAATTGACATCTGGTAGAGGCTAGAGTTCAGCCAAAAAATGGACCCCCATTTGAAATCCATAAATGGCGATAACCGTGGGAGAGTCTACCCACTGTCACCTTAGATAAACCCTCCCCTTGCTTTAGTGAAAGTGAGGTTATGGAAGTGATACCCCTATAGGTCAAAATACTAAGTGGAGAATGGGTTGGAAACAAGTCTCAGAGATGATTAATGATTTCCAAGTGCTTGAGTACATGCCCGAGTTCATAGCTAAAGTCAATTGGCATCTGGTAGAGGTTAGAGTTCAACCAAAAAATGGACCCCCATTTGAAATCCATAAATGGGGTCCAAAAAATTGTTGGGTGTTTCTCCTCCAACAACTTACCAACAACAACATAGTTGGACTTCTCATCGCACAAACTGTAGCTTGGGCAAAGCACGACCCAATCCATAAGATGGCGATAACCGTGGGAGAGTCTACCCACTGTCACGTTAGATAAACCCTCCCCTCGCTTTAGTGAAAGTGAGGTTATGGAAGTGATACCCCTATAGGTCAAACTACTAAGTGGAGAATGGGTTGGAACTTGGAAACAAGTCTCAGAGATGATTAACGATTTCCAAGTGCTTGAGTACCTGCGGAAGATTGTTGTACCTGCCCGAGTTCATAGCTAAAGTCAATTGGCATTTGGTAGAGGCTAGAGTTCAGCCAAAAAATGGACCCCCATTTGAAATCCATAAATGGGGTCCAAAAAATTGTTGGGTGTTTCTCCTCCAACAACTTACCAACAAAAGCATAGTTGGACTTGTCATTGCACAAATTGTAGGTTGGGCAAAGTACGACCCAATCCATAAGATGGCGATAACCGTGGGAGAGTCTACCCACTGTCACCTTAGATAAACCCTCCCCTCGCTTTAGTGAAGGAGAAATCCAACAAAAGGGGGGAATCCCGGGTGACCATAGGGGGAAATGAGATGGAAAGTGAGGTTATGGAAGTGATACCCCTATAGGTCAAACTACTAAGTGGAGAATGGGTTGGAAACAAGTCTCAGAGATGATTAATGATTTCCAAGTGCTTGAGTACCTGCAGAAGATTGTTGTACCTGCCCGAGACATAAGAAGAGAGAAGTATACAAGCTCAAAGATTAAGTGGACAAGCAAGTTAAGCTTGCTGTCCCAAACTACAACAGTAAACAAGAGTATATATCAACAAGGAATAAAGCTAATTACTGCAGATGCAACACACTCAAATGCCTCAAATATTGAAATGACACTTACCATAATATTTGGCTTGTACCTCATGGAGCAAGACCCAATGTCTTCTGAAAGCAAGCTGGTGTGGCGGATACCATCGTGGTGAGTCTAAGGTGTGTGGTGGTGAAGTGGGCCTCTGTCTATTCAAGTGGACGATGTCAACCATTTGTCTTTCGGTACTCCATGTTTGCAACCTAAGGGCCTTGAGACATCATCTCCTTAGTTATCCCTGGGAAATGGGGATAACATCTGGCTCCTACTCGGGGACATGTACTCGTCGTAGAGTGCATGAGAACCACAACATCTCTTGGTCGGACTTGTGCCTACACTGAAACATAAAACCGTAAAATCTAGGGTGGCTCTACTCACCCTTTGTCCATATAATCAAAAATCGAAATTTCAAAATTGACAACTAATCTAGAAAATGAAATTTTGCACCTTTTTCAGAAAATTTCTAAACTAAATATTTAATATGATGAAAGCAATATGCAAGTAGAGCAAAATGAAACATGAAATGCAGCTAAACTACTATGAGCAATCAAGATGCAAATGCAAGAAAGCAAGATGACCTAGCCACTTACCTGGGGCTTAGGCCCTGAAAAAGTCAAGTACCTTGAATGTAGGGTCAAAGAAGAGACCCATCCACTGGTAATGGCATCTTTCTCCCATCCAAGGCTGTCAAGTAGTATTTCTCTTTCTCAGACTTCTTCTTGATGATGTACGGGCCAAGCCAAGAGCCATCATCCTTCTATTCATATTTAAGCTTGCCCTTCCTCTTATCCCACATGAACGCAAGACTTCCTTCGTTGTAGTTGATGTAAGGTATATTCTCGATGTAAGGGTACGGAGGAGGTTCTATGTTGACTGCATCTTTAATGACTTTCTCACGTTCTTTGTTCTCTTTATCTTCTTTCTTTAATATATGGATGGACCCTGGTTTTTTCCCTTGGAACTTCACAAGCTTCTCCTTGTACTCATTTGTCCTTGGAAGTAGTGTATCTATGCAATCTTCCTGCGCACAAGGCAGGTCCCATGGATCATACTCGATGATCTAGCGAGGTACATCAAAGTCACAGTCACTAGTGTAATCACGACTGTTGGGATCCATCACATGCTTCTCAGCCCTCTCCCGACTATATAGAATCTCAAAAGTGCCATCCCCCCATGGGAATATACGCGTGGGTGAGATCCATATTGAGGAAACCCCCAAGAGCAGTGGGCCAACTTCTTGATAGAAGCATTCCCCAAGCATCTGGAGCATCAATCACCACTATGTTCATAATGAGGTTGATATGAGGAAAATCAATCCGGTAAACTTCAACATCTTCATAAAGCTCGTAAACTTTGACCTTCTTAGAATTAATACCACAAACATTTCCATAAGGTCGAGTCGTCTTCAAACCGGGTTATTCTATCACTTTCAAGGACATCACATTCGCCGAGGCTCCGGAGTCCAACATACAATTGTTCAAACGGAGACCATTTATTCCCAAAGAAAGATAGAAGGGAGGGTTATTATCCTTCTGCCGATCAAGATATACGGTATTCAAGATTATTGGAGGGTCCTCCTTTTCGGCTGGTACTTTCAATAACTTTAAGACTTCTTTCCTCACAGATGGGATCTTGCACATCTCTGTTACAAGGACTATTATATTCAACTTCCCAAACATGGTCGACACGTCTATATTCAACTGAATCTCCTCTTCTGTTGAAGTTGGTTTTGGAAGCAATTCACGGAATGGAGGTGAAGGTGGTGGGACCACCTTCTTTGTAGATGGAAGAGGAACTTCCACCTCTAGCTGAAGTGGAGTGGAAATTTGTAGCGGAGGAACTGAAGCCTTGTTTCTTCTTGCGTATGTCAAAACTTCTTTTTTTCTCAGTTCCTTTCTCTGGTCCTCTGTTAACTGATTTAACACTCGAAGTCGTCCTTCTCTAGCTCCTCTTTTTTCGACTTCATCAATTTGTTTCTGAGTAATATCTTCTTCTCGGAAGTTACAAATCATGTCCATGAAGTTTATACCATCAGAGGAGTCTTCATCACGTTGGGGACACTCATCCTCCTAATGAGGTTCTTGGCATGGAGAACACCATGGTGTTTCTTTAGTGTCGACCATTCCAACTGGGTTCAATGTGTCAGGAGCTTTTGCTTATTGTTGAGGCTTCGACCTCCAACCTGTGGCACCCCTCTGCTGTCTAGTAAACTGAGGTATGAGGGCAGACCGATTTCTTTCCATAGTGGTCAATCGACCCATGATCTGATTCTGAGCTTGGACAAACTGAGAACTCATCTGGTCTATCTTTTGAGTCGAGAGAGCAATTGGATCTGATGTACTGCTACTGGAAGCTTTGGTCTTTGCTTTTGTCTTGGCACGAGGATACTGAATATGGTCAACCTTCGAGTCGGCACGAGGATACTGAATATGGTCAACCTTCGAGTCAAGAAGGTTCTCTTCAATCTCTGCGCTAAACTCTTTGGTTTGTGCCAAACCAATGGGCTTCTTATCCTTCAAGATGAAATGAAATTGCCCATCAAAAGCATTCATATAAAGGGGACGAACAACTGCATCTAGAGGACGTAGATCCATCGGGATTTGGCTGTACAATCTGTCAAACCTGTTGTCAAATTCACTTATTGTTTCATTTTCTTTCTTTTTTATCTGATTGAACTGAGCTATAAGCATTCCATTGTCCTTCTTTGTTGTCCATCTCTTCTTGAACAACTTAGCGAAATCTTTGGGCATTTGTTCTTGAACAACTTAGCCCCTGAACCATCTTTGGGCATCTTCAGTCAGTGATGAGGCCAACATCCTCATTGCTACCTCTTCATGTTCTACTTTTGCATTTTCCATATCTCGGCCCATGGCATAGAGATGATCGTCAATTGTGATCACATTATTCCCCGAGAACTCTGGCAACCATTTGTGAGACTCTTTTGGCATGGCATTGGGATATCCAGGGATAGTGGCCATGTTCAAGGGTTTGTAGAGGTCTTTTGCCCAAGGGCGAGTCATTGGAGCAAGGGGAAGGGTACCTTGGAAAAGGGTTTTGACAACGAGAGGTTTAAGAGGAGGCCTTCTTTGATAAACCTTAGAAGGCTTGAATCTCCCCGGGGGAAAAGTCTTAAGGGAAGGTGGATTCTGGGATGGTGGAGTCACCAGATGAGCTTGAAGGTGGAAGGGGAACGTCCTTCAAGTGGAGTCGTCAGGCAAGCTAGGGGTAAAGGCTTTGGGAAGGAAGCTTGCCAAAGTGTCGTTAGGGCACGAAAGATGATTCAAAATCCTCCCCGGCAACGACGCCAAAATGTTATCACACAAACTGTATGTTGGGCAAAGCTCGATCCAATCCACGAGATGGCGATAACTATGGGAGATTCTACCCACTGTCACCTTAGATAAACCCTCCCCCCGCTTTAGTGAATGAGAAATCCAACACAAGGGGGGAATCCTGGGTGACCCTAGGGGGAAATGAGATGGAAAGTGAGGTTATGGAAGTGATACCCCTATAGGTCAAACTACTAAGTGGAGAATGGGTTGGAAACAAGTCTCAAAGATGATTAATGATTTCTAAGTGCTTGAGTACCTGCGGAAGATAGTTGTACATGCCCGAGACACAAGAAGAGACAAGTATACAAGCTCAAAGATCAAGTGGACAAGCAAGTTAATCTTGCTGTCCCAAACTACAGTAGTAAACAAGAGTATATATCAGCAAGGAATAAAGCTAATTACTGCAGATTTAACCACTCAAAGCTTCAAAGATTTATTGAGAAATGAAGCACAAAACATGTAGATTAATTCCCAATACTTTAGCACAAACTTCAGTGGTATTAGAGGGCTGTTGTATGATGTTTTAAGAGTATGTTTGTAACAGCCAAATGGCTGTAGCAAAGATTTTCTATAGCAGCTACTTTCAACCATTAAAACAAGCAAGTAATCCGACAAAAAGTTCACCAATTAGCAGTAGAAAGATAGTGATGGCTTACTAGCAAATTTCCATGGTTGAAATGCAAGCTAAATTTAAAGATAAAGAGTGATTTGCTGCAGCCTTAATGGCTGTAGCTTTTATTTATGACAGCAACAAGATATCCTTGGCAAAAGAAGACGCCCTAGTGCCTCAAGCAAGCTATTAGAGCATAGAATTGATTCCACTTCAAGCAATTTGAAAATCTCGTAAAATCACGTTACCCATGCAAGCTGTTTTATTTTTCCAATGCAAAATTCAGATTAGTGCCATTAAAACATTGGGTAAATGGAGTCTTGGATGTAAGAGTTAGATCCACAATATCCCTAGGGGTGTAAGCCCTTTTACTCCGTAGGGCATGCAAATCAAACTTAGGTAAATCTAGGAGGGTGTACACCCTTGCACTCCTCCTAGCAACCTTGTCCAAAAATGACTTATCAACTAGCAAGGAGATGAAATTTTGGAGGAGGGTGTATGCACTTATACTCCTAGGGTTTTAAACAAGAATAGCATGGAACAAGAAGAAAACACCAATAAATGCAGAAATATCCTTACTAATTCCACAAGATGCAAGATCAAACCCTAGTTTACCAAAACATACCCATCCACAAGCAAGAGAGTAAGCCTCCAAGAGGTGCGCACCACCTTATCTCCACAATATACCAAGAGAAATCACCAAAATATATTTGCACAAGAGAGAGATCTCCAAGTTGCCCAAAGAGGGCACAAATTTCAGCCAAGTATCCTTCTCCAAATGGGAGAGCTATGATAAAATGAAAACGAAAGGATCCTTATTTATACAAATCTTCTAAAAAGTGTTTGTCCACTTAAGTTAGGGTAAATCACAGAATAAGGGAGACATTTCCCTTTATTTTGCCCCTTTACAATATTAAATTCAAATTTAACTTAAAAAATGCACATAAAAAACCCTAAAGATGACGTCAACCCTCTCTAGGGTGACGTTTTGACACTTCTAGCAAGTTGTTTGAGCTTGGAGATGAAACGTTGGGCCTCCTCCTTGTGCTCTAGGGTCTCCTCCATCAAGCCAAGGCTTCTCTCCATCAAAAGGTGCCAAGTGTCAAACCAACACCACCACAACCCAAACCCTAGCCCCAACAAAACGTCAAGCTCCAAAATGTAGCGCTCTAGCCTCCAAAGGGAAGTTGTTGTGGTGAGGAAGGGCTAGGATAGGTCATCCAAGGTGTCTCTCAAGCCTCCAAAGGCTACCATCATCATCCGGTGTGCGAGCCATGGTATCCAACCTATGGGCTTCATGCCCCAAGGAAGCCCAAGGTAGGCTTGTTCCTTCAAAACTGTCCACCAAACAAGGTCTTGCAAAGACAATGAATACACCCTCCAAGGATCTTAAGTCAAACGTATCATGATAAGTAAATCAAATCAATAAAAGAGTCACCTAAGCATGTGCATCAAAAACCACCTCATCAAATTAATCAAGTGCTCAAAGACCCTATGCAACCTGCTAAGTTTAGGTATGGGAGGGTTGACAAAGTGACCTATTGGGTGAATCATTCCCTAAGTCAAGGAGTGTTTCCCAGGTGGGACCCCCTCTAAGCCACGTGGAGAAGATGAAGTGGACGGGGGCAAGACTTTTGGGCATGGGGTTCATGACATACAAGGGATCATAGTGTCTCATTTATGGGTGCCTTTGTAGAGGGTGTGCTGCACCTTCGTTTTCAATGCATCCTTTTTCCAAGCCCATTTAATGCCATTAATTAATTAAGGTCCAGGACAACTGGGTACTCCCTATGGGGTAACATATAGCTTGGGGGGTAGTACCACAATGTCACTTGAAGGGAGAGGTACACATAGTGCGATGGGGGTAAAGTGTAGCTTGTAACACACTTGTGTAGATCCCTCAACAAGTGGGACATTTATATATGTGTGTGTGTGTGTGTGTGTGTGTGTGTGTGTGTTTGTGTTTTCTTTTGCAGGTCTTTGAATTTTTAGGAGAGACATTTCATTGTTCTCAAGACCTCTTTGGGCGAGCATCTGGAAGGTTATGAGTTGGCTTTTATCTTTTGCCAGCTACATTCCCTCTGGGCCTATAGTTCCTTCTTCCCATGAAATGAGGGACAATCCCTTCTTGGGTTAGTACACCCGAAAATCCCAAAATATAAGGAGGCGAGGGGATGAAGTCTGGAAAGTGGTAAGTATGATCGAGAATGGCACGATGACTTATCAAGGGGACCTCCCAGTAGCAAACCCATCCCTAAGGGTGACCACTTACTAGGGCGCAATGTCAATCACCAAGGTGAAACTGGGCAAAGATCATAACTTCCATGCAGATGTTACATAATCAAAAGCAACTTTAAATGAAACACACTCAAATGCCTCAAATATTGAAATGACACTCACCATAATACTTGGTTTGTACCTCATGGAGCAAGACCCAATGTCTTTCGAAAGCAAGTTGGTGTGGCGGAGACCATCATGATGAGTCTAAGATGTGTGGTGGTGAAGTGCGCTTTTGTCTGTGCAAGTGGACACTATTAGCCATCTGTCTCTCAGTACTCCATGTTCGCAACCAGAGGGCCTCGAGACATCATCTCCTTAGTTATCACCGGGAAATGGGGATAACAGGACTATACCACATTTCCCACCCCTACCTCCATAAATACTTGATCCAAAAGCTGAAATAATAACTGTGCATCTTTCACATGATTGGATGCATTTACAGATTTGGGAAACATGGTTCCTAGTGGACAAGACATGAGGAAATTAATTATGGTGTGGGACCTTCAAACAGTCCATCCCTCCAACATAATGGTGCATCTTGTTTTGCTCTATGAATCGTTAAATTCTGTTAATTTATCATTTATGTGTTTGATTTCATTCTGCAAAAGTATCCCTCTCAACTCATTAAATTAGGGCCTTTGAATCTCGAACCACACACAGTGCTTCCATCTGACATAGACTAATAATAAGGGGAGTGCACAACATTGAAAGGAATGTTTGAATCATACTGCCATCTATATATGTATTGGAACACTGCTTCCTTTTATTGCTACCTCCATTTGCTATCGAAGGTGGGTTGAGAACCAGGGGTGGTGTGAGGTGCAAACATCTCATCAATCCTCTTCCTCGTTGATGTGGATGCATCATCAATTGGAAATGGAGGAACAAATCTGAAGGGATCCCTAAGAGGGAAAGTGGAGGAGGCTTCCTAACTAGGGTTTTCAATGCCGCTTCCACTTTCATGCATGGGAATCTCTCCACTACTTCCTATCTTAGCATTCATCTTTCTTGTCTTGGCTTTTTCTGCTTGAGAGACTTCCGCAGAGGCTAGCATTTGTGCCTTTATATCATCCAAGACATTTGGACATGGTTTAACTTATCCTCGTATGCTTGCCAAGTGGCTATTCTCTTTATGTATTCCCCCTCCCCTTGATTTCCTTTTGACAGTGGTTGCATACATATTTCCCATCAACCTTTTGGCAATGGTTCCATGTAGGTTCTTGCAAATTCTTGGAAGCCATGATAATGTTTCTCTAACAATGAAAATAAATCTGCAAATAAAAACCCTACCCATTCTTATTTGCTTAAAAAACAACAAATTTGAAGAGAAAGACAATGAGGGTTTCAATTTTTTTTACATATTTCCAAATGGAAAATGGGCACACAAATCCGATTTGAAATCATCTCCAGCATGTTACCCCCCTAGTTGCACCAGGTTGCATTGACGATGATTCACAAAGGTTGAACAAGATACTTGTTCAAATTCAGAGTTCAGAAGTCTAGCCAGGCCTTATGGCCCTTTTCATAAGTTTTCTTCTTCTGCTTCTTTTATGCATTGTCCATCCCCCCCATTAGGGAATTGTAATAAAATGAGCCGACATGATGACCTTGTATGTAAAAGGCTTAGCTCCCTAAGACTTCATCATGAGAACATACTCTAGACTGTTTTTTTTTCACTTGTTAATTATATCTTGCTGTCCAAGGGAGTTATAATTTCTAAGTTTTTTCACTCGTTACCTCCAAAACTAGAGTGTGTACTGATGGTCGAGCCTTAGTAAGTTGTCTAAGTCTAGTGTCTAATGTATATTACCATGCTAGTCATTATTTTTGAGTCTTATGGACATGCACTAAGTCCCCCTTAGGATTTTTTAATTTTTTAATAAGTCGTAAAAATTCCCGCAAAATGGGATTTTTACCTTGTAATTGGATGTAATAATAAAAAAGTGGTACTAGGAGATGTTGTATGCCATGGGGGTATTTATTTTCTAACTTAGAATACCCCTTTTACCTCTGTACCCCCTTTTCGAGATGAATTATTGATTTATCCTATTATAAAAGTCCTTTTTACTCTAAAAAGGTGAAAAAACGACCAAAACATGAGCTTTCCTATTTTTAAGGAAACATGTTTTCGGTCAACTCTCTCTCTCTCCCAGTCCACTATAACTTAGTGACACTTGAGGAGGAGTTAGTGAGAGTTGTGAATGAGTTGAGGTGGAGTTGTAACTACTTGGTGAAGATCCCAAGAAAGGATGCGCACTTCATGAGAGAGGTGGTGCATTTAGGGTAGTGGGTGACAATCCCAAGGAGGTCCCCACCTCCTCTTGGTAATGTGGTGACCTCTCCTTCCTCTCTCTTGGTAATGTGGGAGATTTGGCATCAATCCATGCATCCATTTGTCATTTCATTCTTGGGATGTGCGCCCTCACATTGTGATTCACACCCTCCTCTTGCTATTTAATCATGCTTCCTCATTCAAGGAGATTTTGGGAGAAGGGAGAAAAGCTTGTGTACTATATTGTATTCATTGTTTGCTATTGTTGATTTTTCAATAGACAAGGTTAAGCATGAAGTTCATTCCATTTTAGCATTTGATTTAACCATAATCAATAATGTTGCAGCAACCAAGATCACAAGAAGAAACACCATGCACAAGAACACAAGAAGTATCATGGGAAACCCTTCTCAACAAGGGAAGAAAACCCAGCCAAATCCTTTGCTATATTCCTCAAGAGAAAGACCTTCACCACCAATAAAACCTAGCACACAAGAGGGTGCTCAAATCCTAGAAGACTAGCGCCCAAGAGAGGTGTGCACTTTTCCCAAGAAGGTGTACTTGCTGAAATTTCCAAACTCATGAAAGATATGATTCCTCAATGGGGAATTTACCTTTACTTATACTAGACTGAACTTGTCAACAGAAGTGTCTATTGGCACAACAGGGCTGACCTCTCTATCTCATAATATAATTAATATTAACCAGATTAATTATCTTTTACATTAATTATCAATCACATTAGGGTGGGGCCGACCTGTACCCTTTACATCACAATTAGGGTTACAGGTAGATTTGACCCTTGAACAATATAGCAAGGGATCTTATACAACCACTAGTGCTCATCCACTAGGGGCACATCCATAGGGATGTCCATATCTTTGGCTCACCGCATTACACAAAAGAACCACTTCTTCACTAGTGCTCAATCACTAGGATCATGTTCACCTATGCTCGTCCACAGGCACGTCCACTCAACAGATCTTCTTTCCCACTGCATTACACATGAGAGTCATCTGTAGTTTCTCATCAACTCTTTGCTCATAGGAGGCTAATACATCATCTTCATTTTTGTTTCTCATGACGATACACCCAACACTTTGGGATTTCATACATTCACCTTGTGCTTAGCCACAGGCACGTCCAACTCTGCAGATCTCCTTTGTCATTGCGTTACACAGGAGAATTATCTGGAGTTCTTCTCAACTCTTTGTAAGGAGGAGGCCATCTCTACGTTCCAACTCTGTCTCAGATAGGAACCACACACCCCTCTCAGGGGCTCTCTCAGGTTTGTGTCCTGGAGAATGTCTCACAAAACTGCAATCATCAACAACTATTGGAATAAGATTCAAGACTTTGGAGGTCAATTCGGTGTTGTGCAACATTGTGTGGATGCTTTATGTTCTTGCTCTATTCATATAAGGTAACAATAGTTTAGTTATTTTGCATGCATTTCTGTTGAATGGGCCTTTGAAGGTGTGTTATCACATAGTAGGGTAATATCTTCCGAGCTTGTTTGCTTCTTAGATGTTATTGTATTTTTACATTTAGAGACTTTGATTTGCATGTCTTTTCAGATGGCATGCAATCCAAATCTTTTGTGTAGGAATTGTTATCACACAAGTTGTAGGTTGAGCAAAGCTCGATCCAACCACTAAATGGCGACAACTAAGAGGTCACCTACCCATTGTCACCTTAGGCAGGTGTCCTCGTCACTTTAGAGGTGAGGTAGTCACCTCAAGGGGGAAATCCCGGTGACCCTAGGGAGAATGAGATGAAGATGGAGGTAAGATGGAGATGAAGTCCCTAGAGGTCAAATCTAAATGATGTGAAATGGTTGAAATGAAGTCTTGGGAAGATCCAAGGGTTGCTAAGTAAGTTGAGTGACTTGCCAAGTGTGAATCCCTGCCCGAGACACAAGGAAAACCAAGTATATAGTATAATATGTTAGTTGGACAAGCAAGTTAAGCTTGCTGTCCCTAATTTGCAGCTACAATAAGTGATATATATATCAGCTCAATAAAGGTAACAAGGGCTGCAAAATAAGTGCTAAGTATGTGATAAATAAACAAGAGATAAAGCTAGTGGAAGCTAGCTCAACTCACCAATGATTAAGCTACAACTTTAGCACGAATAGCAAGGCTGAAAGAAAAGCTTACTGCAGAGGTATTATCAGCCTTATGGCTGTAGAAAACTTGTTACAACAGCAGTAAAATCAGCCACTGAAATCAGTAAAGAAACCACCCAAGAAATGCCTTAAATCAAGTAGAATATGTTAGCAAACTTTTAGCAAATTTTGATGGTTAGAGCACAAGTTATAAGTGGTTTTCTTTTAGGGTTTCTGCAGTCAAGTTATCAGCCTTATGGCTGTAGCAAACCAAGCCCTATATCAGCAAAACTATCCAACACAAATCACTTGTAAATAGCTCAAAGAATGCGCCTAGGTTAGTAGAGGGTTAGGGCAGAAATTTAGGCCTAGTCTAGCGTTAGTTTAGGAGCTAGTTAAGGTTAGTCACCTAGGGTTAGTGCAGCCTTAATGGCTGTAGGTTAGTGTCTATTACAGCAGCATTTTGTAGAGGTTGAAAGGGGATGCCTCAATGAGACAAGAGAGCCAAAGGCTCAAGGAACGTTTCCCCAAAGAGAGAGAGTTAAAACTTGTAAAATCATGTTTTCCAAGGCAATAATTTTGTTTCTCCAATGCAATAATAAATGATTAGTGCTCTTAATAATTGGGTTAGTGCTGCCAAGGGCAGACGGGTCCACTACTTGGGCATGCTCCCAAGTTGCCCCGCCCTTGCCCAAACACAACCGAAGTCTCCGTCATACGTCGCAAGGGAAGAAGGGTGTGTGCCCCCTTGGGCTTGCACGTCACCATCGTGCCCCAAGGTCCGCCCACACCCAAATGTCTTTGTTCGCCCAACTAATTGTTTCTTCCTTGTGCTCTTCGTCTGTTCTATCGCCGAATCTGCCCAAGGAGCGTGCGTGCTTGGTGGGTGTCCCGGAAGGCCTTACATCATCCTTCTTATAAGTTGAGAAAATTCAAACCTTAGCAGTTCTGGGTAAGAAATTGTTGAGGAGTCAGGTTTTTGAAATGATAAGTTCGAACAATTTATTTACATTGAAAGAATTTTTGTTTGAGCAAGTATTTAGGTCAGTTGTTATATCGGGTTGATTTTGCATTTTTTATTAAATACAATTGAAGTGTATGTTTGATGTGGCAATCGACTATAACCTTGGCATATCCTGTTGCAGGGGGCCTGTAATTGCAATTTTATTCCCCAACTTATCCTTAAAAGATTGCTAAATACAGAATTCAAAAATGTAAATATTGATATAGTTATGTCAATAGATTCTATCATTTGAAAATGGAAACTAAAAGATGGCAAATAATTGCATGGGTGACCATCTGAGGCATGCTGGTCCTGTTTTTGGTTGCCTGGTCCTTTATTTAGATCATGAGGGCTATGCCAAGTTCCTGTGTGATGGTAGACCTCCAAAGGAAGCAGACTTCACCAAGTGCCGTTTGAGTAAAATTTGCCAATAGCTAATCGGTAGTTGTTCCAATTATATGATGATTGAAAGCATTTTTTGGGAAAATGAAAAAGTCAGACAACAGCAGCAAAATATCACATGACTTGTTTCCATTTAAAAGGGGGTCAAACTAATCTCATTTCTATGCATTTACTTCCTAGATATGGATTAACTAAAAATCTGTATCCGTCTATTAATTAGTTTGTTAATGTACTCCTTTTGGAGCATGCAATTTCCCATATGCTGCTAGTCTATTGGTCATTCTGTTCTTCCTGTCAGGTGTATGTATGTTTGTTCGGATCTTTCAACTTTCTCTATCCTACAGCTGCACATGCCTATTGGATTGTATTTATATATTGCATAAAATGCCCTTATGGATTGCCATTGCTTTGATCTTGTGTAGGCTATGGTTGCTCGAGGTGATCTTGGAGCCGAGCTTCCCATTGAGGAAGTTCCTTTACTCCAGGTAATTATTAAAATTAATTTTTCCTTGCTGAACATCACATGACATAATTGATGTTCTCGTCTGTGTGGACTTTATTTTCATTCTTGATTACTTTAATTGGAGAATCTCAATACTCCTTCATGAGGGGRAAGRCAATAATTCATAAATATAGTGTTTGAGAATATGAATGTTCTTTGACTCATGCTGTGAAGACTGRCTTTTAAMTATATGAAATTGGTCCCCTTAAAATGCCACCCACTAGTGATTTTGGAATAAGACAGGGGATTGACTCTGATAAGATGGCTCCCAGCAATTTAATTATGTAATGTTCTTGGCACAGATACCATTTCTAATTGGAATGTAATTAGAATTTGATATATTTAACAAGGTCATGAAAACATCAGATGGTCAATGATAATTACTGTTAAATATATTGAACCGAGGATCTTATTTGAAACTGAAGGTCGAGTGCAGGGCCAAGCACAATTTTTGAAATGTAAAGCATTCAATTGTATGAAACAGTAGATGATGCGATCGCAAGTGTTTTTTATGCGAAGTTCATTTTCTTCCATGTTTCTCATTCTCCATTTTTAAGGAGATGTTTAGGAAGGTTTTAGGTGTAGGGACTTCATATGCCCTTGCATTTGGAAACCAACTTAGGTGAGGGCAGGGTACTCTATTGTTATTGATGGGTGGCTTGATATTTCTTAATGATCAGTCATCAACATTATTGTCACATCTTCAGCGGGTCCATTCTCTTTGAGAGTAGATTGTTTGGGAAAGCAGAACGATTCATCTTTCTAGTTTGATATTTTTGGGATGCTACAGAGGAGGTTGGGCCCACCAATGTGGTGTAGGTATCGTAATTGCTACATAGGTTTGTTGGTCAGTTGGGGGATTGGTTCAAAGAACGTGTATGCATATTTATTAGACCCCATATTGTGTGCATGCATTGAACAATGCACTCAAGGATGTTGGTAGGATATCACGGATATCAGATTTGGTTGAGGCAGGAATTCCACATCTGCAAACACCACACCTCTTTAGCTATTTACAGGTCTCAAGTGAGGAAGGAATTCCTCAAGCCCACAAAACCAGATATGTCCACTGCTTTCTTTTATTGGAGAGAATGTTTGAGGTACATGTGGCATTGTAGTCCATGGTTGCATTGATTGGTTTAGGTGGGCAGAGTCTAAGACCCCATAGGGGAAGTTTGTGAACAAAGAGTGGTAAAGGGTGCACACATTGCAGGTACTCGGTGACATTTACTGCCCCTGTTGTAGAGTTTTTTTGTTATACTGACACATTCTCGTAGTCTTGGAGAAATTTATGAGATCTTTGAAAGCATGATGGGTTGAGTTAGAGTTGCCATTCGTGAGAGGAATCCTTCACTAGAGTTCTACACAACATGTTTGACCCATCATTTAGAGGAGGTAGGAATGCATGGACACACCACTTTGCACGTTTTCTCTTCACTTAATCCTAAATGGTACATGGAGAGGCCTAAAGAGTGCCTTCTGTTGATGATTGGGAGGTGAGGGAGGGGTTCAAGGAAGTCGTTGCCAGGATTTCACAGTTCAAGACAGTAGGGTCTTTCGACAACAATTTTTTTTCATTTGTACAAGTCAGTGGACCCTTCTACATAGTAATATCAAGGAGGAGCAACTTATCATAGTCCAGGATAACTGATCGGGTGATGGAGGTTGCTCCAGAGCTTTTTCAATTTGCTGTTTAATGAATATCCTGGATATTTCCATGGTTGAGAGGAATTGACCACAATCACTGAGAGTGGTTGTGATGGTGATATTGATGCAAAAAACCTATTTTAGTGCATGGAAATAGAAGGCCAGCACACACTATTCAGTACTTAAACCTAGTTATTGGCTTGCTCTGTACAATATAATAAAGAATGAAGAAATAAAAACAGTTCAAGAACATGATGGGTGGAATGAAGAAATCGTGAAAACTTATTATATAAATTGGATGACCACATCAAAATGATTTTTATATCATGGTCATGGCAAGGAACACTTAAAACAATATATACAAATATCAATAGGCCATAGATATTTACATGCAATGGCTTTCCTAAATTATGATTTTATTTAGTAATGTAGGCTATAAATGATATACAAGAACTAAGAATATCGACTATTTATAACCAGAATTTCAATCATGTTTCATATGGTTTTGCATCAGTGTATTTGTTTGCAATATTAGAGTTGATAGCCTTATCACAAAGGGTCATGCTTTCCCTGAAGACTTGGCATGGAGAACACAATTTCTATACACAAACTTAGATTCATTTGCTGTGACAAATTTAAATCTTCATATGGAAAATATGTCAAGACATGTTGAAAGATGTCCCAAGTTGGTGTGCATTTCTTTTCCAATTTAAATATTATACAAATCAACAACGATAGGAATTGGTTTTACTTCTGGAGAAGTTCTTGATCGAGTACATGGTACACAACTGTGAATGGTTCTATAAGCCATATTGTTTTTAGTTTTGTTGAGTTTTGTGATTTTAAATATTTGTGAAGAATTACATGGGCACACGAAATGATATGGTACTCAATTTTTGATGAAAAAGGGTATAGTATTCCATTATTGGAGTTCATCTAAATATGCTTCTGGAAGTTTTGATACCTTTTTTAAAAAAAGAATTGTGCATGGTTCCCTACATATTGGTTTCCTTTCAAATTTGAATTCAGAATATGTCCAAACAATATATTTAGTTTTTTGTCCATTGTTCCCCTCTGCATCCTCCCAAAAGGGTGTTGTGTTTAAAGTATTCATTGCGTATATATTGTTTGATTTGTTTTTCTGAAAAGATAATTGTGGTTGGTAATCGTATATATTGTTCAACCAAGTTTTGTTTGTAATTTGTTGTGTCCTGCACTATGATCAATGGTTATGTGCATAGTTGTGATACTCCCAATTACAACTCTCGAGTAGTCCCAAGTATTGCCCTAGGACAAGTACTTGACTCAATACTCTCCCATTTCTAGTTGACTGAGTATTAACTAGTCAATATTTGACATGTTGTCGAGTATTGGTGAGGAAACTCGAGTATCCCGAGTCAATTCTCGCCATACTCATTAGTAATGTTTCTTGCATTAAAATGATTTTATTGCATTTTGTTTTAATATTGCTGAGCATTCTGAGTATGTTGAGTCAACTGCCTCAATTTGTAGTAGCCAAATCTGGTAACTATGGTTACGAGATTAGAAGCATTAAAATGTTTTAAGGATGATAAACTGTATATGGCTTTCTATCTTACTGCTTTCAGTCTAGGCTCCCATACATAGTGACAGTGGACTTTGGTTACATTTTTCAAACCCAACTTTTTCTCAGTTGATAATCTAAGGGATTCTTGGAGTAAGTTGTAGAGGGCACACGATCCTTAGAGTTGGCCTCTCACATTGTTGTAGAATTGGTTATCAAAGTTCCCATCTGTGCCTTCAACATGGATTAGTTTCATCCATCCATTTCCATAAAACTGTAGGTGCCTAGATAATAGTGTGAAAAACATTCTAGTTTCCATTTATTACATTGTCATCGTAGTACATAGGAGGTATGAACTTTGAACTTGTATGAGTTTTATTAAAAGTGGGCGACTGATAACTGAGATTCAGAGCAAGTTCTTTTTGTAATTGGTTGTGTCCTGCACTATGATCAATGGTTATGTGCATAGTTGTGATACTCCCAAATACAACCCTCAAGTTGTCCCAAGTATTGCTCTACGACAAGTACTCGACTCAATTTTCTCCCGATTATAATTGACTTAGTATTAACTAGTCAATATTCGACATACTCCCTATTTTATTGCATTTTTGTTTTAATATTGCTGAGGATACCAAATATGTTGTGTCAACTGCCTTAATGTGTAGTAGCCAAATCTGGTAACTATGGTTATGAGATTACAAGCATTAAACTGTTTTAAGGATGATAAGAAGTATATGGCTCTCTATCTTGCTGCTTTCAGTCTAGGCTACCATACATAGTGACAGTGGGCTTTGGTTATATTTTTCAAACCCAACTTTTTCTCAGTTGATAATCTAAGGGATGCTTGGAGTAAGTTGTAGAGGGCACACAATCCTTAGAGTTGGCCTCCCACATTGTTGTAGAATTGGCTATCAATGTTCCCACCTGTGCCTTCAACATGGATTCGTTTCATCCATCCATTTTCATAAAACTGTAGGTGCCTCTATAATAGCATGAAAGACATTTTAGCTCCCATTCATTACACTGTCATCGTAGTGTACATAGGAGGTGCGAACTTTGAGCTTGCATGAATGTTATTAAAAGTGGACAACCAATAACTGAGATTCAGAGCAAGTTCTGTTTGTAATTGGTTGTCCTGCACTATAATCAATAATGGTTATGTGCAGAGTTGTGATACTCCCAAATACAACTCTTGAGTAGTCCCAACTCCCAAGTATTTCCCTAGGATAAGTACTTGACTCAATACTCTCCTGATTCTAGTTGGCCGAGTATTAACTATTCGATATTCAACATGCTCTCAAGTATCCTGAGTCAATACTCGCCATTCTCATTAGTAATGTTTCTTGCATTAAAATGATTTTATTGCTTTTTGTTTCAAAATTGATGAGTATGTTGAGTCAACTGCCGCATTGAGTAGGAGCTAAATCTGGTAACTATGGTTATGAGATTAGAAGCATTAAAATGTTGCAAGGATGACAACCAGTATATGGCTTTCTATATTGCTTCTTTTAGTCTAGGCTCCCATACATAATGACAGTGGGCTTTGGTTATATTTTTCAAACCCAACTTTTTCTCAGTTGATAATCTAAGGCATGCTTGGAGTAAGTTGTAGATGGCACACAATCCTTAGAGTTGGCCTCTCACATTGTTATAGAATTGGCTATCAAGGTTCCCACATGTGCCCTCAACATGGATTTGTTTCATCCATCCGTTTTCATAAAACTTTAAGTGCCTAGATAATAGCACAAAAGACATTCTAGTTTCCATTCATTACATTGTCATTGTAGCGTACATAGGAGGTACGAACTTTGAACTTGCATGAATGTTATTAAAAGTGGACAACTAATAACTAAGATTCAGAGATATGGCAGATGGAATAATTTAAACTCTAAAAATAATTATATCCTTGGGTCACACATCTACCATAGAATCATATCATGACATCTTGGTAGTGCTATTTGTGGCAATATTGTAAACATGGGTGTGGTTACAAGGATCAATCTGAAATATAGGAATT
>ML801473.1:79632-127211 GCA_009831015.1 Picea engelmannii | reverse complement strand
ATTGTAACCATCTTCTCACGGATGCGAGTAGCCGTCACATCTCTTCTCAGAGATAAGCTACCACCATTCTAGCGAGTCTTTCACTCTGTATTTTACAGTCTCTGTACATTTATTTCATTAATAGAAATCGTGTATTACTGTATATTTGTGTTTATGAATGCATCTCTGATACATTTCTATTATATTATTGAATATCTGCGATATCTCTGTGCATTTCCTTATTATATCTCCGCTCTCATTTCGTGCCGAAAATAATCCGGATCAATCGCGATGTAGCTGCAAAACCTCTCAGGAGGTTTACTCTCCCTCACTGCCTGTCTGGGATTCCCCATTGAACCCTGTGCCTCCCTCAAAGTGTCCTGAAACCACTTGGGCTTCCTCCTCTCTGAAGTAGTGTCCTGTGGAGGGGACTCTCCCTGCTCAACCCCATCTCCTGAAGACAATGATACTGAAGTAGACTCTGAAGTACCTGATCCCGAAACCTGTGGACCAGTACCTGTGAACCTGAAACCTGTGGCCCTGTCACCTGTGAACCTGTTGTCCTCGAAACTGGTGGCCCCAAAATCTGTGTCACTGTAGTCTGCTGTGGACTCACCTGAATCTGTGGTGAAGACTTCTCACCCTTCTCTGTCCCTCTAGACTTTCTAAAGGCTTCGTCCTCCTCAAATCTGACATCCCTCCTCAAGACAATCTTCCTCAAGGAAGGAAGGTATATACAAAAAGCCTTTGAAGTCTCACTGTACCCAACAAAGATCCCTCTCTACCGCGGGCTCCAACTTTGTCCTCTTCTCAGAAAGGACATATGAATATGTGATGGACCCAAAAATATGAAGGTGCCCCACCTCAGGCTTCTTCCCAGAAAAATCCTCCTCAGGAGTCATGCTCCCCACAACCTTGTGGGGACTCCTGTTCTGCAGATAAAATGCAGTGTAGCATGCCTCATCCCATAGAAATAGTGGCAGCCCCTGATCATGTAGCATGACTCTCGCAGCCCCAATAATGGCCCTGTTCTTCCTCTCTGCAACCCCATTCTGTTGCGGGTTGTAAGGAACAACCAACTCCCTCCTGATGCCCTCTCCTGCACAGAAGTCCATGAACTCCTTGGAGGTATACTCATCTCCATTGTTCGATCTTAGGACTATGATTTTCTTTCCTGTCTGGTTCTCCACAAGAGCTTTAAACTCTTGGAACCGACTAAAGACCTGTCCTTTGGTCTTCATGAAGAAAATCCAGGACTTCCGAGAGAAGTCATCAATGAATACAACATAGTATAGGGAACCAGTCAACGATGTCGAAGACATCGGACCACATACATCTGAATGTATAAGAGCAAGTATCCCTGCTGCTCTACTGTCACTGCTCGAAAAAATAGTTTTGGTGTACTTTCCCAAAGCACACCCCTTGCGCGACTCATGGTGCTCTGAACTGAAATCTGGAACTCCTGTCTCCATCTCCCTCAGAACTCTCAAAGCCCCATGGTGCAAATGTACCATCCTCCTGTGCCATACTCACATAGGTCACTATTGCTGATGGTAGTATGAATCAATGCTCTCATTGGTTGGAAAAAAAACTTGTACAACCTCTCATGTCTAGTACCAATCACTTTGGCCGAAGTGATGCTAGACCCTCTGGGGAAAAGAAGCACCTGCCCATCATGGAACAAGACCTCATAGCCCTTCTCCTCAATAGTAGAAACTAACACTAAGTTCTTCTTCAAGCCCGAAACATATAGAACCTCTGCCAAAGTCAAGGGAGGCAAAGATTCCGTCTGAAATGAAACAGTCCCGCTACCAACCACCTTGTCCTCCCGGTCATCTCCATGCACTACCTCAACATTTCCCATCTCTGTAAGGTCTGTCAAGTTCTCACGAACCCCTGTCATATGGAGAGAGGCACCACTATCAATATACCAAGTATCTATATGAGTGGTCCTCATGGATAGACACACAATCAAGGAAAATTCCTTGTCAATTTTGGTGGAAAACTCTTCCACCTTTGCTGAAGCTGCTGTTTGTTTCTTCTTCTTGTTCGGACATTGACCTACATAGTGCCCAAACTTATGGTATGCAAAGCACTTAACTTTGCTCATGTCTTTCTTCCCTTCACCCTTGGGCTTGTGTCCTCTCTTTGGACCCTTTTTGAACTTCTTCTTGCTAGTGGTAGCAAGAGCCACATCCTCCTCCTCATGACCTGTAGATGAACTGCCATGTACATAACCTCTCCGGGTCTTCTCCTGAACAAAGTCATCTCAAAGACGTTTCCAACTGGGAAGCTTTTCTCTAGGAACAATGCCCTCCACAAAAACAACGCATTGTTTGGAAACTCCATTCAATGCTGTTCTCACAAGATCACTGTCAACTATGGCTTCCCCCACAGCTCCAAGCTCATCCCTCACTTGTGTCAGCGTAGTAAGGTATGTGACCACATTTTCAGCCTTGGTCATTTTTATGCTCTTTAGTTTTTCCCTCAAAACCATTTTCTAGTTCTCATTTGTACTCTGGTACAATTTAGTCAAAGACTCCCACATCTCATAGGCATGTATCTTCCCCATCAAGTGATGAATCAAATGATCCTTGATAACATCAAGAATAAATCTCTTAGCCTTGATACTCTTCTTAGTGTAAGCTGCAAGAAGAGTAGCATCAGTAGGTACCACAACAAGATGAGTAGTGGTATTTTCCATAATGTCCCAAAACTCGTTTTCTTGCAAAAGCAAGATCATCCTCTCATTCCAAGCCCCAAAATTCGCTGCCCCATCAAGTCTGTGCTCAACTCTCAAACCTGTAGCCATTGACCCTTTTCTGCTGAAAATAATAAATTCAAAAATCTGCCCTGTGAAGTGACCGTTGTCCCAACTTTCTGACTGCTAAAATCTCTGTTTTTTTTCAACTCAACGCTGATACGATGTAAATTTTCAGATCCCAACCCAGTTTCAGTCTCGCTGATTTTTCAGCCAATGTTTAATGCCCAAACCTAGTTTTATATTAGCAATTAAATACAATGCAGAAAATTGATTTCAGAACTGAAACATGAAGATTCTAAACATCGTTTATAACTAAGAAATAAAATATCAACAACACATAAAACTCATAAAATTAATGACGCAAAAATTTTCGGTCTAACATCAACCCTGGAAAAACCCACAAGGGGAAAACCAGTGAAAGAGGGATTTTTATTATTTATGGGCTTCTGAGAAATTCTTTAATAGCATATTCATCTTCAGAAATTTACAAACTTATCTAGACATTCTTGTAGCTTGCTCCTCGATTTCTGAACCAGAAATACGTACCATTGTACGGCTTTCACAACATTAAATGCTGTACAGATTGTCTTCGAAATGTGTCGCAAATCTCCGCTGCAACTGTATGAAAAACCCAGCTTAGCAAATGCCTTGAAAAACGTGCCCAAAATTTATGGCAGTACGACCCTCGTTTTTTGTGCAAGTCCGTACAGACTGTACGGATTTTCTTTACCCAGGAAATCGTGGCCATCACCTTCCTCGATTTCTGTTCCTGAAAAGTACTGTACGACAGCCTTGGAATGCGTGCTAATCTTTCCAAAAATCCATGCTGTTGTTCTCCTCGATTTCTATGCACAATAAATGCTGTAAAACCCCTCAAATTTGTACTGTACGAACTGATATTAAACGCTGTCTGTTGCCTCGTAATCCATGCCTGCTGTTTGCTTGGGATGCATGCCTCTCCTCTTGAAAATGCTGTCTCTCTTCTCAAAGCTCGACCTCTCTCTTTTCTTTTTGCTCTCTCAACAAAAATGCATGAACAACCCAAGAATGGATGCGCCCCTCATCCCTAATCGACCTCATGAGGTAGGTGAGGGGTCTCTTAATCCAACGGTTGAGATTGGATTAGATGAGTGGCTGAGATTTGGTGTCTCTTCACTCACCCTCACTAAAGTCATAAAGTCACATTTTAATTTGCATCTCACAAATTAAATG
Organism: Picea engelmannii; assembly: GCA_009831015.1. Classification (NCBI taxonomy): domain Eukaryota; kingdom Viridiplantae; phylum Streptophyta; class Pinopsida; order Pinales; family Pinaceae; genus Picea; species Picea engelmannii. The sequence goes on along the minus strand of ML801473.1, from coordinate 123,256 downwards.
ACTAGGGCCCTCATTAGGCACTTTCTCACCCCTTAGGCACCTAGGGATGAGAAACACTTGCCTAGGTATTTTATTTAATTAAAAAATTTAACACTATCACATATACAATCACAATTTATCTCAAGTAATAAACCTTAAACCTTAAAATATAAGATAATTTGATTTATTGATTAGAGATATCATAACATTGAAGGGAAGGGAGAAGATTAGTTGATATGATGTAAAATAGGAATAAAATAAAATAAAATTGGGAAATCGTTTCTAGTCTTGGCTCACTGAAGAAAAATACTTTTCATTGCTTATTGTTGTTTTTATAGTTAAAAATTTGTTCCTAGTTGAATTAAAAAAAAACAAAATAGTTGAATAAAAGAAACATTTGTATGGAGGTGTTTTAGTGTTGTTGTTGGCCAACACAAGAAATTCTACAGATAACATTGCTTTGACAACTCATTTTTGTCTCCTTGTTTGCTACTGCTATTGGAAACAAGGAGAAACAAAATAGTTGAATAAAAGAAACATTTGTATGGAGGTGTTTTAGTGTTTTTATGTTGTTGTTGGCCAACACAAGAAATTTTGCAGACAACATTGCTTTGAGAACTCATTTTTGTCTCCTTGTTTGCCATTGCTATTGGAAACATGAGAACATGCACAACAAAAAACTAAGGTTTGTTTCTCATAAAACCTTGGTAGAAATATCCTAGGGTTTGTTGTTGGGGTCCAGCCCCCAAAAAGAAATTTCTTTTGTTGTGTCACCATCTTTTTAAAATTATTGAAGGGGAAGTCCCTTGTTATATGGGATGCCCCTTGGTGTTGGGATTTGTGGCATAGGGATGTGTGGAAATTTCTTGGGATTCGAAATTCAAAAATTTCAATTCTTAATTAGAGGGTTGTTGGATATTAACCCTGTGAATTCAACTTTAAAACTGTTACGAAATACAAATCAAAACATATGCGAGAACGAACAATATTTTAATTTTTAACAATCCCAAACTTCTAGGTAATCCAAGAAAAAAGACATCAAAGTGTTTCGATAAGTTTTGACCCTCTAGGACAATCTTATCATGCATAAACTAGCTCTGAAAACTCTTATTTACAATAGTAAATACAACAACAAAACAATCCTTATTTTATTCTGTTACAATGTTAAATCACTTAACATAATTTCCCTTAGCTTATGTCAAATTAGCAAGACATGTGGTTGACAATTACAAACCGTGAAGAACATAGATGGCTGAAAATCAAATTTGCAATTTGCACAAGTATTGAATAGTTGAAAATTTTATTAATATACATAAGATGAAGTACACGTACATATGACAGTCTTATCACGAAGCTAGCAGAATCCACTAGCTCTTCAAAACCCTAGTTAGGGAAAATAATGAAGAACACTAGCTCACCTAAGGTGATCCAACAAGCATGAATCACTCATGCTAGTCCTTCAAGACAATAAGTCTAATACAACCTAGGGTTTCATCTCAAAACTCTAATTTCCAAATCTCAAAGGGATCAAGCCCTAACCATAGACTTTAAGATGCTCCAAGAATATCAAGAAACCCTAGCGACTTCCATAGAGAGAGATCAAGTACAAATGAAGATATAAGAGAGAGGATGACCACTGTGCCCCTTCTAGTCACATATCTACACAAGAGTGAATAAGAATGATATGAATGAATAAAGGACTCTTTCCTTCCTCTCTATATATGGGAGGTAAGGGAGACCAATAATAAAATATGGGCCAATGACCTTACAAGCAACCTACAATAATCACATGTAGGCTCACACAAGTGGAGTGCTACACTCCAAGGGTACACATGTCAAGCTCTAAGGTGATGTTGTACATAATCTAGGCTCCAAGATGATGTGGTTACACAAGGTGTGTCCAAACTCCACCACAAACCCATAGAGAGTCCATTGCTCCTTCTAAGCCATGTACTTCACTTGGTCCACACCTCCCACATGAACAATGTTGCAATCCAGGCATTCCTAAGCCAACTTCAAGCCTCCAAATAGGAGTGCAAGCTACTCCATGTCATCTAGGCCCTTGATGCCCTCCTCCTAAGTAGGGTGTTCTATAAGCAAGCAATCATCTCTATGTGGCCATAATGAAGAATGTCACCCAAGCTGTCAAGAGAACTCCAATGCCCTAGGGAAGAATGCTAAGCAAACACCCAACTGAGGTCAAGACCACTAAGTAATATATCTACAATGTGCAAATTTATCACAGACCATCTCCCATGTGCTAATCCATCGAGAGGTTGAACATACACCATGTACCCTGAATCTTATGAAGCACCCCCAAACATGGTGTAAACACTTCCATAGTCACCAGAAAGCTAACAAGATGCCCCCAATTATTGGAGAAATTATTGTGCTAATATTTAGAATTGGAGATGTGTTGTCCTTGGGTCAAAAATGCATTTGACAAGCTAAGGGATATGCCCCTACAACAACCTAGCCATAGTACCTTAAAGGCCCACAAAAGCCATAGTACCTAGAAGGCCTACAAAAGCAAGGAAGAACAAGCAACCTTAAAATTATAATGATTATAATGTGTTGATATAGTCACATCATAAACAAAACAAGGGACTAACCACTATATATGCCACATAGTGGATAGTCCCTACCTAAAGAATTGAAATTGAAAATAGAAAAAGAGTAGGCAAGGCAATCAGATTTAGGGCCCCACTTTACCTTAAACCAACAATGAAAGCATTTTTTTGAAGTAGAACTGTGACCTATAAATGATATCAAAGAATGGTATTCTTTCTTCAAAGAGGATTGAAGCCAACATTGAAAGCTAACATCTGACTAATAAATCATTGGGCAAATAGATAGGTGGCTCTTCCATGTCCTTAAAAAAAAATAAACGAGTCCCTTCTATGCCAATGACATTTGAAAGGAAAGCCACCAATGTGGGCAGTTTATAAAAAATAAATGAATAAGATGATGGGGAGTGGCCAACATAACAACTTGTACTTATGAACTTATGTAGTTGTTTCGGTGAAACAACTTTGCAACATAAGTTCTTATATAACAATTTTGGCAAAGCAATTCTACAACATAATAGTTTTGGTAGAGTAACTTTGAACCTAATTCTATATAGGATTGCAAAACCATAGATTAATTATATTACTTGCAATTCATTATACATAGATTGCAAAAAATATGGGAAGTGAAAATGATTATTGTAGTATTTTCACTAAAGTAGATAATGTATATTTAACGTCTCGTAAAGACCCTGCTGAGGTTATAATCGTGAGAAGGAAATCATGAAAATAATTGGTTTTATGTTTTTAACAACTCCATAGTATTTGACAATCTTCACTCTCCACCAACCCGTGGCATGGGCAAAAATCACAAGAAGCCACCATCTAATTCAAACACACTTCTATTGATAACATTGTAGCTAACTATTGCAATAATTGGAGACATCTTTAATTTTAAGATCCTTTATAGGTTTTCTGAATAATCCCAGTACAATATTGGCCAGCCACAGTGTTTCGTTCAAGACTATCGATCACACCCACAAAATTTGTATACGTAAAAGAAACGAACTCAATGCTTATTTGTATGCCACGTGTGTACGAATATGGGGTTGCCCGGTTCATTTCAACCATGACTAAAAACACGGTAAACTCGTACATGTGTATGAACATGGAGTTGCCCAGTTCATTTCATTAATAATAACAAAATCGTACATGTGTATGCCATGTGTGTATGAATATGGAGTTGCCCAGTTCATACCAACAGTAATGTCAAACTCATACATGTGTATGCCATGTGTGTATGAATATGGAGTTGCCCAGTTCATTTCAACAGTAATGGAAAACTTGTACATGTGTATGCCATGTGTATATGAATATGGAGTTGCCTAGTTCATTTCAACAATAATAGAAAATTTGTATGCCATGTGTATGAATATGGAGTTGCCTAGTTCATTTTAACAATAATAGCAAACTCGTACATGTGTATGAATATGGAGTTGCCTAGTTCATTTCAACAATAACTAAAAACCATGCAAACTAGTACATTTGTGCAATGTTTATATTTGATTTACTACTATTAATAGGCTCTTCGTCCTAATATCACATAGGCATTATGGCCCAAAACACGTACACATAGCCACTCCGACCCAAAAACCATACATAATGATTTCACAAATTATAATTCTTACAACAATTCCAACCAACAATCTCTCATTCCCCTCATTCTGCACAATCCAAGGAAGTTTACCCCCTTCTTTGCTTCACATTTCCTCAGGTTGTACCACTTCCCTCTAAGGCTCCAGTACAGACTAGCCAACAAGTCTTAGAGATGTGGCTCCATAAACTCTAGCTGCAATAACTTTCACAATTTATCGCTCACAACAATTCCAATAAAAAAACTCTCATTCCCCTCAACCTGTATAACCCAAGGAAGTGTACCCCTTCTCTACAATGCAGTCCCTTAGGTTGTACCATTTCCCTCTAGGGCTCTAGCACAAGGTCAAAAAGAAAGTCTTAGAGATGTGGCTCCAAGAACTCTAGTTATGATATTGGAATCTCCAAACTTTCAAGATAGTTGTAGGTATGCCTCATGCATTGCATCTTCTAGCTCCTGCTTTGCTTCTTCTGAACTATAACAAGTCCACTAGACTTTACTATTTCCATGCTTTTGTCTTTGAGCTCCATTTCCTTATGGTGCTCTTCTTTCCAAGTACTCACTCATGCCTTTTCTATTCAGTTGTTCCTATAGAATCCATCAAGAAAATATACATGTTATAGCAATTATCATACATCAATTATCGTATTCACTAGAGTTTTCAACTCCAAAATGTAATCTATGCATTCAAAAATAAGTTTGTAACCATAAACCAATACTTATATGCATGGTTATTCTTGTGCTTCACAAAGATGCCACGAGAAATAATTCAACTCGTTGTCCTTTTCTGACACATCCTTGTGATTCCAACCACCATTCCATATGCATTCTTAGGTTTCCTCTTCCTTGCTATACTCACCCTTCATGCTCATGCATCCCCTTCTTTGCTACACAGTCCCTTGGGAGATCCATCACTTGGCAAGGTTTTCTTGTGAAAGGAGAGTGCCAACTTAGCATGAGACATCTACTAATAGTCAGTAATGTGTGACAATTGTAGGGTTCCAGTGTCATAACAATAACCTTCTTCCTGAGCTTTCCATCTTCAATAGCCATTATATGTCCTGTATTATATACATACAATCATCATCTGTTTTATATAGGAAATCAAATTTCTCAAGTATGCGATTTCCTCTCATAATGTTTGGCTCTTGCAACAGTAGGTACTAGTCTTCCTTTAGGGTTTACACCATTACCATATCCAAGACCATTATTCCTACATTTTTTTTTCAACTTTCATTCTACCAAACATATTGTCAGTATTCATGCACAATATCCTTTTATTGCAACATTTAAAATAGCTCATGAAGTGATCTCAGAATTATAACATTGTAATAATTCAATCACCTTAGTTGTGGTCGAAATATTTTTTTCATTGATGTTAAAGAGACGGGGAGACTACAAATGTCTAACACAAAGATTGCAAGATGGAGATTGTTGGAAATATGAATTTTTGGAGCTTTGATGCTCAGTTTGGATACCTTAAATTTGAAGGCAATTTTACTTTAAATACTTATCTCAAATGGGAGCATAGGTTATATGGTTGGAAAGATTATTCCAAGACCTTTTGCATTGATATATGACAGTCCCTCTAACTCCTTAGGAATGAGGAGATATGAATTTTTATGTTAGACAACCTAGCTAGAAAGTTCAGGTTGGCCCAACCAATCTTTATAGGTCGACCCTAAAAGTGAGCACATAAATATTATAAATATAGGATAGATGTGCGCATTTGAAGATTATCCAAGCAAGAAGATCAAGCCTAAGGTGCACATAAGAGATGTGGGGTGCGCAAGAGAAGTTGGAGAGTCTTTTTGGGGTTTAAAGGTGCACAAGAGGAGTTTTTGGAGTTTTAAGGGTGCGCTATGAAGGACTGAGGTCTATGATATTAGAAAGTGTGTTGTTTTGAGGTTGTGATGTTGCAGTCTAGAATTATATTCTAGGAATGATGCTATGAGGTTTTCTAGGGCATGAAGGCTAAATCTAACTACAATTTTAAGTTATGTCTAGGGTATGAAGCAAGGAGAGGCGTTGGAACATGAAAGTTAAGGGTATGATGATGCTGTGAATTGCATGAAATATGAAGCATGCAGGTGAAGTTAGAAGTAATCTATGTGTGAAGATCTTAAATTGGTGTCTATACAAGTCTTATTAAGTTGGTGCTCGACTAAGGATATTGGTGTCTCGAGTAGGTTGGTGCCTACACAATATCTTTTTGAGTTGGTGCTCAACTGAGGAGATTGGTGTCTCCAGTAGGTTGGCACCTACATAATATCTTTTTGAGTTGGTGCTCAACTGAGGAGATCAGTGTCTCCAGTAGGTTGGTGCCTACACAATATCTTTTTTAGTTGGTGCTCAGCTGAGAAGACTGGTGTCTCCAATAGGTTGGTGCCTACAAAAATTTATATAGATAAGTTTTTGTGGTTTTCTCCTGCAAGGGTTTCCAAGTTAAACTATGTGTACCATGATTTTAGTTTACATGCATTTACTATTTTAAAGTTAATGAATGATTTATGTATGCTCAATTAAAGTAAAAAATATCTTATATTGATTCACCCTTTCTCAGCATAAGCATAAGTTCAAAAATTGGTTTCATAGCGGGTTCCTTCAAAAACAGTTTAAGCACTGGAAGGCAGAGCTTGAGCACATATGGATTGTAAGGAAGGTATCACTACAAATAGAGCTTCTTTGTTCGATGGAACAAACTATGCATAATGGAGTATAAGAATGAAGACATATTTGATGGCCCTTGGGTTTGGTATATGGGAAAGAGTCACAACATATTATATAGATGAAGTTAGGAAGGAGTCAAGTGAACACAATGTGAAAGAAATAAATGTCATATTGAGTGGCTTGTCATATTATGAGACTGTGAAGGTAATGTAGTGTACACCAACTAAATATATTTGGGACAAGCTACAAAACATTTATGAAGAGAGATATGGTGATTGTTCCAACTATGAATCGGAGACGGAAGAAACACAATTTGTGCAAAAGCTAAAAGGAGGACCTGACAAATACAAAGAAAGGGAAGATAGCGATGATGAAGAATAATCTCTCTCCATAACCATGGAAACAAACCTCGTTGATGAATAAAATGAAGATAATTGGAAATAAAATCCAGATTCAGAGAAAGTGGATCTTGAAGTTGAACTCGTTAGTGCCTTAGAAGAAATAGACAAACTCAGGGGAAATAATATAAAGCAAAAGGAGCAATTGTAGAAACATGAAAATAAGGATTGTGATCTTGAATAAAAAGAGAAGATGATTATCATCTCGAAGACTCAACTGGAAGAGACAAAAAATATAGAAGAAGTGGTGAGAAGCCAACTTAAATAAAAGGAAGAAAATTGCGAGAAGTTAGAAGCTGAAATAGTTTCCATAAGAAAGGAACTAGAGAAAACAATTGATCAGTTGAATAGAAGCTTGAATTTTAGAAAGAGTACTAAAATCTTAGATAATTTTCTCAATTTTCAAAGGTCACCATTCATCAAGATAGGTCTTGGATGCAACAAAAAATAAAGACCCCCAAGGGAGATGCAGACACTAATGTCACAAAGGCATTAGAAAAGGAAAATGAAGAAAATCCTAATAACTATGCTAACATTCTCAAAGGATCCATAAATAATGAAAGAAACAACATGAAAAGAAATGATTATTAGCAAAAACCTTTAAATTCTTCTCACAAGAACAACAAGAAAGAGTTCAGAAGAGTTGTTCCACCAAGAAGGCCTTTCACAACCCGGTATTAAAATCTCTTCCTTGGCTATTGTTTTTTTTGCAAGAATTTTGGTTATAAAGCAATAGATTGTAGAGCTTATATAATAAGTGACCATCTGAAAAACATAAATAGAGGTCCTTACAAGATCTCAAAGGATGATTATGTGAGCAACAAAACCAAAAGGTATCATGGGTTTGCTAATAGAAACTACAATTATTTTTCTCCCCTACTTGATTACAATGCTTAATGTTATAAGTGCAATAACTATGGGCACATAGCAAGTGACTATAGAAGAAACATAATAAAGTCTCCTAAACAAAACAAGGAAGAAGTTGCTCTTACCAAGCATAGAGAATAATACACAAAGGTGTGGAAAAGGAAGCAAGAAGAACCAACGAAGGAAGAATGTGGAATTGTAATGTATGCTCAAGACAAAGGAAGTCAATGGTACATTGATGGTGGATGTTTAAAACAAATGACATGGGATTAGAACAAATTTCTCATCCTAAAGGAAGAAAAATGAGGCATCATTACCTTTGGGGATAATGCTTCTACAAGGATAGTTGGAAAAGGTACCATTAGTCTTGATAATGGAAAGACTAAAACACATAATGTCTTGTATGTTGAAGGTTTAAAACACAATCTTATAAGTGTTAGTCAAATGTGTCATCAAGATTACAACCTCACATTTCATTCTAAAGGATGTGAGATAAAGAAAGTAGGTTCAAGAAGATTAGTGGCAAATGCAAACATAACCTTGAGCAATGTATACATTCTCGATGAATTCAAAGGAGAAAAATGTTGTATGGGAGCAATATCCATCTCATCTCTTCAGTAAAGGGAAGAACGAGATCAAGGGGATAAACCCTTTTCCATTGATGTCAAAGGGGAGAAGTTACAGACAAAGGAATAATTGCTGACACAAGGAAAGTTGTAGATAAGGGGAATATAATAATTGACTAAGGATTTCCATCAATGACAAAGGGGGAGATTGTTGGAAATATTGTTGTCATTGATTTTAAAAACAAGGGGATAATACATATGTCCAAGATAAATATTGCAAGATGGAGATTGTTGGAAATATGGTTTTTGGATTTTTGGTGCTCAGTTTGGATACCCTATATTTAAAGACATTTTTACCTTAAATATCTAGCTCAAATGGGAACATAGGTTATATGGTTGGAAATATTATTCCGAGACCTTTCCAATTCTATATGGAACTCCCTCTAACTCCCTAGGAATGAGGAGATATGATTTTTTCTATCAGACAATCTAGCTAGAAAGTTCAAGTTGACCCAACCAGTCTTTACAGGTCGACCCTAAAAGTGAGCACAAAAACACTATAAATACAAGATAGATGTGCGTATTTGAAAATTATCCAAGCAAGAAGATGAAGTATGAGGTGCACAAAAGAGATTTAAGGTGCACAAAAGAATATAGAGAGTCTTTTTGGGGTCTAAAGGTGCGCATGAGGAGTTTTTGGAGTTTTAAGGGTGTGTTACGAAGGACTGAGGTCTATGGTGCTACAAAGTGCGTTGTTTTGAGGTTTTGAGATTGTGATGTTGTAGTATGGAATTATATTATGGGAATGATGCTATGAGGTTCGCTAGGGCATGAAGGCTAAATCTGACTATGGTTTGAAGCTATGTCTAGGGTATGAAGCACGAAGAGGTGCTGGAACATGAAAATTAAGGGTATCATGAAGTTGTGAATTACATTAAGTATGGAGCATGTAGGTGAAGTCATAAGTAATCTATGTATGGAGATATTAGATTGGTGTCTATAATTGTCTTATTGAGTTGGTGTCTCTAGTTGTAATACCCATGTTTCCCCAAGTTTGTAAATATAACTATAACTGGCCAAAAGACTATGACAGACTAGATATGTGTAAATGTTTGATTTGATGAATCTTTGTATAAAAGGTCAATGTATGTATTTTATGTTATTAATAGAAAACAGATAAGTGTTGCATAACTATTGAAAGGGGGGTTTTCCAAGGTAGACCATGGATTCTATGAGAGAGATGGTGAGGGGAACCATAAATGGTTGAGATGACCCCCCCACCAAACCAGTACCTTACTGGAATTAATGACTTAGACCCATAACAATTCTCTGACCCATAAATGAATTACCAATCAGAGTGGTTGCTAGAAGAGTCCTCCTCAAGAGTTAATGAGGAGATGGGGTAGAGAACCCATCTGGAAGACTTCCAGACCTAACCACGAGCTGGGGATTTAGACCCATGCAACCTTGCCGAGGAAGGAAAAAAAGAGGTAATTCGTGGGCAGAGGTAGGAGAGCGAAGAGAGAAGAGTAAAAAAGAGAGCAATCTCGAGAAGAGAAAAAGAGTGGTTACAACTCCCTGGTTCAAGGAAGAAATGAGAAATAATCTCGTTCTGGGCACAAGAAGTGGCTGGCATGGTTTTTATTACAAACTGATAAATGAGGCTGATGAGTGACTATGTAAGTAATCATGCAGACCTCCTTTATTGGTACAGAGAAAACCAGTTTCCAAGACCCCGTGGGAGGAGGAGAGTAACCTCCATCCTTGACTGTCGCTGAGTAATAAGAAAGAGTCTCTCTCAGAGCATCATAATCTAGTTCGGGGGTGGTCAACGGTAAATCCTCCAGGAGTGGTTGTGCCTATGATTGGGTGGAAACAAGCACCCCTTTCATTAGTCACTTCACAGTTTCCATTTTATGATAAGTATCTTCATACTCTGTGTATTGAAATGGAAATGATGGTTGAATACATATATTTATCTATATATGAATGATTTCTGTATTGAATGAATCAGGTATATGTATGTATTATCTCGCCGTGAACTCATAATTTTGAATGGTCATTTGTTTGCCTTCGCTTAACAGTTAAAGAGTCGTGGGACGTAAGCCTACAAGAGGCTCAGGGTAGGATTTATTGAAATGTTTAAGTCTTGTTGACCTCTTGAATCTACCCTCATGGGAATTTCAAGTTCAAACTCTGTGGAAGGAAGGTGCCTTCTTCAGACTCTTCACTGTATGACCAAGGGCTCATGCCCATATCCTTAACCCATTTACGGATAAAGGAATTAACACATAGCCCATAAGAATTTCCGAAGGACCCATGTGACCAAGGTCTAGGAATCCTATGCTGGTCCCAAAAGGAGTTAAGCCTTCTGGCTTCGGAACTTCAGGAGTTCAAATCTCGAGAGTGTTTCGACCCTATCGTTTATAAACCGTCCAAAGGCAATTGATGGTTGCGGCTACCCACAAGGTTGATTGGTGCCTCGCGGTTTCCTTATCCGAGATAGATAGACTTGCCCCACCATTAAACCTTGATCCATTAAGTTATCACGAAGTAACGCGAAATTCCGATTCAAGAGAATTCGAGAGCCCCCTTAGCCATTGGATCTATGCCGATGCAACTTTGGTGAAGTCCCACTTCGGGAGAATAAATATGCTATAGCATCAAACTCCCCGAAGGCCAGAGATGCAAAGTAAGAAGAACCGTAGATCTAGGGATCCTTCGGGATCTTCCCTAACCGTTGGATTTATGCCAAGGTTACTCTGACGTTGACCACTCTAGAAGAAATAGAGAGGTAAGCGAGTGGAGCACCTGAACGTTGAATCCATGAAGTGATAAGAGCTGTAGATATGAGGAATTTTCAGGATCTTCCGTGACCATCAGATCTAGACCATGGTCAGCTCGATGTTGACCACTACGGGAGCAAGCCGGGAGTCACACCACAAATCCACCGAACGCTGAAGTTATGAAGTAACAAAGGCCATAGATCCAGGGGGTTACATGGGCACACCATGACCGTAAGATCGAAGGACTTGGAAGGTGACTAGTCCAGGGTGACATGGTATGTGTAAGGCCTGTCCATACAGATCCTTATAAAACATAAATCTAAATATAGAAATTCTATCATATTTTCTTCTTTATTCACTATTTAGCATAATACCAATGTTCAACAGAATTAAAAAAAATGAACAACATAATAATGAACAACATGTTCAACATAATAATAATGAACATCATAACAGTAATGAACAACAACATAATAATAATGATAATGAAATGTATCTACCTCAAACTGATGCTGTTTTGAAGCTCTGCCCAAACTGAAGCTCTACCCAAACTGATTAACCTCCTAGCTAGCTAGGAACAACCTATCTGACTCCCTAGCCACAAGATTCCTTATAGTTTCCTGGCCCCCAAGCCTGAAATTTCCAGCAACACGTGCCCCCTGTGAGAGTCCTAAAGTCTGTTGTAAGCACAAAATAGATGCAGAACAGATACACAGTCCCAAACTGCTTCCTCCCTTCTCCTTCCCTTCTCCCATTTTTCTCACCTTCTCCTAATATGAAAATATTACTCAACCCAAAGATCCCCCCTTCTTGAGTCCTCTCCCTTGCCTTCTCTCCCTTCTCCTCCCTTATCCAACTTCCTTATCCCCCCATTAAACACTCAACCACCTTATCCCCCCCTCCCCCATAAATTGGTCCATCTTCCAATACAATTATATTATAATTATTACACTAAATTAATAATTATTGGTCCATCTTCTAAATTAATAATTTATTAAACTAATAATTATTAAACTAATATTTATTAAACAAATATTTAATCACGATAATTAAATAATTAATTAGGGTTATTACATACACCCACCCTTCAAGAAACTTCATCCCGAAGTTAGAGTAATTTATAATACAAGGGAATTGACACATGGTTCACACATTCATATCCAATAAACAACATTATCAGTAAGTAAGCTAAAGAAAACTCATACATACTAGTGTATATGTTGTTGGTGTATAAATATGTTCAATGTATACCTTACACTAATTTATATGTCAATCTGAGATTCCTAATCAGTAGATTTGATGCACTATATGTGCCGATAACAGATAGATTCCTATGTCTGATGAGTATAGCTCAATCAAGAAACATACCACTATGTTTTCACACTTCAAAGATAACACTCTTCACACAATTCAAAAATTAGAAAGAAAAACTCATAAACAAGCACATGATCTAAAGTTCTTGCTTAGGTGATGGACATGTTCATTGATGGCTCATGAAAGAAAAATATGAACTTTGATTCTATCTCCTAGAGCAACTAAAATAACAACAATTAACACTCTGTTTTGCAATCCTTAATCTATGTTTTACACACTGTGCAGAACAAGATTCAAATAAAAGACTCTAGCTAACATGCACTCCAAAGGCTCTCTTACAGTAAACAAGATCATCCATTTACTAGCTCATGAAGGTGAAAGATGGATTCTGATCTTACTCCCGTAGTCACTCACTTCAATATCAACTTGCAAGCTGTCTAGTTCTGCACACTCTTCAAATCAGAAAAGGAAATTCAATGCAACGTGGCAATTCTGAAAAGTTACTTTATTTCTACATAGGAAACAAAGATTTTAAATGAGATGTTCCATTTGCTGGCTCATGTAATGCGAAGGATGGACTCTCAAATTGTTCCTGTACTGCCACACTTTGCAAGATACAAGATGAGATTAAAAGAACACAATTCAAAAATGAATGATCACACACATAAATCATAAATGTTCACACTCAAAAGAATAATAAATGCTCACTCATAAATTATGAACATCTACATAATTATCACAAACCTATATTGCACATTATCAAACATATGATTGAAATGCAACAACAATGAATTATACTAATTGGTTTTACAATTAAACTATGAAACTGTTTCACTCACACACAAATAGAATTATATTCACAAAATAATTACAAATGAGTTTACCTTGGTTGGATCGGTGGCCCTTGCCATGCCAACAAGGAAGCTCAAAGAAACTTACAGAACAATAAACTTTACAAAACACATGGAATTAAAAAATGCTTAGGAGTCAAACGATTAGGATCATACAAAATCAAACATTTAATCAAATTAACTCAAGGAAAACTAAGAACAAAGATCCGGCATGGGGACAATGACCTCCTTCTTTCCAACAAGCTTCCTTGTCCACTGTTGACATTCCCTGCTTATTCGGAAAACATAAAAGAAATGCTGCACTGTATTTTAAATTGAACCACTAACTATATGCAATTATTTATTCATTGTCCTACCCTACTTGAGGAAAGAGAAAGCTTTTTTTTTTTAAGTATAGGAAAATTTTCAGTGAAGCCATGTGCGTAACAGGGTTAGAAATATATCCATACTCGGGTTTAAAAGATAAATTTTAATGCATACCAGAGTATGAAGGACCAACTTATTTGATGATGAGATCAAACAATAATGAAAAGTAACAGAGTAGTGTGACCTAAAAACTAATTGGAACCATCTTTCAATAGGATCAAGATATTCTCGTTTCTCTTCTTTGTTTAGGTCACATAACATGTCCTCCTTTTCCATTCCATGTAGATCATTTTCTTCAAGATGATTGGTCTCTGAGGTACATACAGGATCTTCTGAGAGGCATGCTAAGAACTCCTCAATATAAGGTTCCAATGGTTTCTCTCCATTGCATTCTATCCATGATTATGTAGTCTCCTCAACTAATTGACAATAGGAATCCGAAGGGACTTCTAAATCTTCTTGTGGAGAGACAACTAAATTCTTGGCTACTGTCAAAATATGCTCTTCCTGAGAGACATATATCCCAACTGCTGCTAGAATGCGAGAAAGTTCTTTGAGGAACATTCTTCAAGCGCTTGATCATCCGTGCATTACTCTATCTAGTTCCTGATCCCTATCTCGCAACACAACTTAGTACTCAGGGGTTCTTACAACACCCCAAAAATGATTTATCATCAAAGATTTGAATTTTAAAACTAAGAAATTAAAACTATTTCCAAAAATAAAACACACCAAACTTGAACTCCTTGCGTTACTGGGACCCTGCTGTCACCAGGTTATCAGTTCGCACATGGTAGCCCATCATGAAAACACAATTTTTCATAAAAGAAGGAAAAACACACTTGCATTAAAAGAAGAGAGGACAACCTAACTTTGGAGAAAACCCACCAAAGTGGATGCATGGGCTCTTCCAGCGCGTCTTATCGTCTTCTCTCTGCCCTTAGGTCATCCATAAAACCAATCCAAAACCATTAAATAAATCTAATCCAAATACTACCTATTACCGTTTATAACACCCCGACAACGACACCAAAGTGTTGGTGTATAAATATGTTCAATGTATACCTTACACTCATTTATATGTCAATCTGAGATACACAATCAGTAGGGTTGATACACTATATGTGCCGATAACAGATAGATTCCTATGTCTGATGAGTATAGCTCAATCAAGAAACATAACACTATGTTTTCACACTTCAAAGATAACACTCTTCACACAATTCAAAAATTAGAAAGAAAAACTCATAAACAAGCACATGATCTAAAGTTCTTGCTTAGGTGATGGACATGTTCATTGATGGCTCATGAAAGGAAAATATGAACTTTGATTCTATCTCCTAGAGCAACTAAGCTAACAACAATAAACACTCTGTTTTGCAATCCTTAATCTATGTTTTACACACTGTGCAAAACAAGATTCAAATAAAAGACTCTAGCTAACATGCACTCCAAAGGCTCTCTTATAGGAAACAAGATCATCCATTTACTAGCTCATGAAGGTGAAAGATGGATTCTGATCTTACTCCTGTAGTCACTCACTTCAATATCAACTTGCAAGCTGTCTAGTTCTACACACTCTTCAAATCAGAAAAGGAAATTCAATGCAACCTGACAATTATGAAAAGTTACTTTATTTCTACACAAAAAACAAAGATTTTAAATGAGTGGTTCCATTCGCTAGCTCATGTAATGTGAAGGATGGACTCTCAAACTGTTCTTGTATTGCCACACTTTGCAAGATACAAGTTGAGATTAAAAGAACACAATTCAAAAATGAATGATCACACACATAAATCATAAATGTTCACACACAAAAGAATAATAAATGCTCACTCAAAAATTATGAACATCTACATAATTATCACAAACCTATATTGCACATTATCAAACGTATGACTGAAATACAACAATAATGAATTATACTAACTGGTTTTACAATTAAACTATGAAACTGTTTCACTCACACACAAATAGAATTACATTCACAAAATAATTACAAATGAACTTACCTTGGTAGGATCGGTGGGCGCTTGCCGTGCCAACAAGGAAGCTCAAATAAACTTACAAAACAATAAACTTTACAAAACACATGGAATTGATGAATTAACTTCATATTGATTCTTCAGCAAGTATGTTTACAGAGATAATATGTTCATAAATCCAATCTGCAACATAACAATTCCTCTCCCTTTTGGCTTAGCCATCACTCAATTTATATGATTTTTACATTAAAATTTTGGATCTAGACAATCCAATCCAAATCAAAACCATTTTCCATCAATGGAGGTCGAGTACAACCATTAACTAATCAAGGAAATGCAGTTCCCACAAATCTAGGCATGATCTTAGAATTTATGGAAAATTGGCATATATTTAGGATGGATTGTTCTCCCTGAGCTGGAGTTCCATATGTGTGATATCTTTGGATTCTGGCTCACATGTCCAAATGAAAACACCTCTCCAGACAAAACCCATGTCCCCAAATTTTTAGATTCATCGTCATCTTCCCGTAAATCGAGGAGAAACTCTAGTACTAGAATGCTGGTGCCGAAATCATGTAGGTAACTGTTTAGTACCAGAATACACACAGTCACAATCCTGAGTATGGGATTAGGTGCATGAATTGGTACCAGAATAGCGCAGGGTGTGCAATACCGGAAGAGGTGGAGCTTTGGGTACCAGATAAAAAATGCTTAGGAGTCAAACGATTAGGATCATACAAAATCAAACATTTAATCAAATTAACTCAAAGAAAACTAAATAAACCATGCTTTAATCATAAGTTACCTCTTATGCACATGAACAAGATCATCAAGTGTATTTATGGAGGAAACAATCAAGTATATACTCATAGCACAAGTGAAATTGACTCAGACTGAGATAATATAGGGTAATAGAGGTGTCAATACTGAGACTCAACATTCCCCCACGCTTAAGTCATTGCATGTCCTCATGCAACAATGATCTTCAAAATTTTCAAAATTGATGGTACTCCTCACTCGATCAAGCATTCCCTGGCGTTCCACCCTTCTTCATCTCCTAAGTTCCTGGTATACAATATAAACTTCCCGGCTTATGCTTCACACCTCTGACCCATGGCAACATAATTATGATGGAAAAGTGGAGTCATGAGTATTAGATCTGTTAGTGATTTGGCGTTAAATCTTATCAAATCTGTTTTTGATCAAAGTTAGGAGAAAGGATTGGTTGTGACTCTAATATGATTATAGGATAGTAGCCAAGAGTTTTCATAATGACTTTGACTAATAGGCCCCCCTAGCTAGATTACCTTTAAAATAAAAAATGATATGGCATAGTTTAGATCTCATTTGAAGAGAGGAACACATAAAGGAATACATCCGAAGATGTTAACTCATTTCTTATCCAAGTTTTTAGATATGAAGCTCTTCTTGCTTAGGTAAGGTGAATTACACATACTGAGGGTCCCACTTCTCATGAAAAGTTATTTATTTTAAAGATAGAACTCTAGAGTGGATACTTGAAGGTTCTTAAGAACATCGTCCGAGAGAGATAAAGGTCACATCCTAGCCTTGATTTCATAGTGATTGCTTCAGAATGAGACCCATTGGTTTTTGTTCAGTTTTAAGTGTGCCACTTTATGTTTTTCAAGTCCCTTTACCCGGCATAGCCCCACTGTCAGCAGGCATGTTCAGTACCTTGATGGGTTTACCTTAGTACCATAGAAGCATGGACCCACTGCCAACATGCCTATTCAATACCTCGACGGGTTTACTTGTACTTCTTGATACTTCATCTTTATTATATTACTCAAAAGATTTAGAATTATGTATATTGCTCATTGACAGTTTTAGAGTATAAGGAAGACATGTGGTACGAGAGTGTTTTAGAGTTATTAGGCACATAAATAATTGTTTGAAATTATCCCAAGGGTGACATCATCCACATTCAACTTAAATCTCATCTATTCAATGTATAATGGAACATCTCAGATAATGAATAAGAGGTCCCTCTAGTTAATCCTATTAGGGTTCTCATGAAAGTTCATTGAGGTTTTGTAAGGGCGGTCCACCACATGAGGTTTTCATCAATACCTCCAAGAGAAAATTGTAAAGATAAACTTGGATAAGAACTTGTTGAATCAACTAGGTTAGTATTATACATAATGGTGTCACCACTTTTCAATGGATATTTCAATTAGCAATCACTTTTTCAAAATGATGAAGTAATAAGACAAGTGCACCCATTATCATATCGAGCTAAATGTGGAAATATCTTCTTAAAGGAGAGCAAGGATGATTCATTCAAGGTTGAGTGTAGAAATGTAGGAGGAAGATGTACATGAGAGTAAAAACAATTCGACACAAGACTTAAATGATCCTTGATAGAAGAACATTAAGAGATTAACCCATACCTCTAATTACCTGAAGTGAAAATGATGTTAAGCACATGACAAAGATAATATCACCTTGGCTTCAGTATCGGATTGGTAACTGGTATCAGAACATGTTTCTGCAGTAACGTAATAGATAGTACCAGAATAGGACAATAACGGAACATGGAAGTATTGGAATAGAGCAGAGGGAAGAAACAAAGTGACATGATGAATGATTTCCATATGACGAGATGTATACGAGGGCTTGCATAAACTCATGGTAGGGAGTGTGCAATAATTGAGAGTAACCATATGTTTAATGCATAATTAGTCTAATTCCTTAGTAAAATGAAAAAAATGTTGAGTTTATACGTCCTATTGCTTGAAGAATTTAAATCGAGCAGAAAAACTTGAATGTATGATTAGAGCTACCATCTCCTTATTACCAGTACTAGATCACCTGAGTATCGGATGGACGCAGGGTTGCACTTAGTACCAAAATAGCGCAGACCTCTTCTTTTAGTGCTAGATGAGCACATGGTTATGACCAGTACCAGAATAGCGCAAACCTCCTCTTTTGGTACCAGATGGATGCAAAGATGTGGTATAATACCCGATGGACGCCGAGAAAAACATTCTATTCCAGTACTCGAGGAGAATTTGACACAATATCTGGTGGTAGTGATTTTAAAACTTTGTAGGCTGCACCTTGTAGAAGTAGCTGGTGTTTTTTGGTGTTCTGGAAGAGGACTTGCGATCTGATTTGACTGAAAAACCATGTAGTTGGAACAGATACCAACACTAGATGCAGGAAATCTAAGTTTTCATAGGAATAATGAAAAATAATTTGGTGACTGGCCTCCAATCTCTATAACAAGAGGGTATTATGTAATTGGATGACCACATGTTGAGATTTAGAAGCCTCCTCTTTTGGGACCAGGCTGATCACTGCTCCTATCAACCCTTCCTTTTTATTACAAAAATAATAATCCTAACTACTACTATCTCAACAACCACTCCCCCATGCTTGAGGTTTTGCATGGCCTCATGCAAACAATGCAAGACTCTAAAAAAAACTGTTCATAAGGTTGTGAATATCTTCAGATTCTCCTCCAAAGATTTAGTTGTTGTCACATTTGAAAACCCAAAAAATTCACCAAGTTCTCCAAAATGAGCATGCACAGATACTTTTTCTAATGATGGTCTTGCAAGTTGTAGAGAAGGAACACCATAGAATGCAACAATACTATCGAATTCTGGAAACAACACATCATTTGCAATAGATAAAGCACCACCCTTGCAAAAAAAAACAAAAACCTGTTAGTCCAACCATTTTCCTTCAGCCACTTCATGGATGGCGAAATATATTTAACAACTTGCCAATCAAGACCATCCATTAAAGAGGTAGAGGATGCTACATCAACAATAATGACAGTCAAACCCATCTGTAAAAATGCCACATTCTGTTGCAATTGCTCTTGCTGTGTTAATATTGTCGCCAACAACCATTCTCACTGTAATACCTGCCATTCTACAGACTTCAACAACTTCTTTGACACCAAAACGCACATGATCCTTGATGCCAATAATGATAATACATGTATAACCATTTATATGGATGGTTTCATTCTCTAAATCAAAATTATCTTCCAAGTCTATAAAAACAAGACAAAGAGTTCAAAAAGAAAATGCCTAAAGTAAACAAAATTTAAACCCACAGCGACACCAAACTACTGCATTCACTCAAAATGATTCCTAAATATGATGATGAATCCAAAATGAAACAATGCACATGAGAATTAGAAAATTTCAAAGGCGTCTAATCCACCACTCTCTATATCCTTTCTTCTCGACCCCATCCTATCCATTTCCATTGCCTTTGTGAAAGAAAAAGAATTTAAAAAATCAACACCATTTGTTCACCAAGACTCTAATGTCCTCAAAGGTCCAATGACCAGGAAGATCCCAGTTTCCATCTCTGCACATGGGAGGACATGGTACGATCCTTATCAATGGATGTCCAACCTCCAAGACCCTTCTCTCACTCGCCATTTTCAAGACGAAAATAGTTACACTGAAGATTTCATGGAAGACACCATAGAACTACAACAACAATTGCAGGACGAGATGCAGTCCATAATGCCTCTAGAGGTCTCGAATCCCCCAGAGCGTTGGGGTATCTGATTATATTACTAGCGCATTCCTGAAGGAAAGGATTATCCAGTTCTATGCAGGAGAGTGGAAAGACAACCTGGTTTAGTCGCATCATTCCATTATTATCTTAGGAGCTGCTATATGGAAGAAGTTTTGCTTGATTGGAATGAGATTCCAGAACAACTTGGTTATGTTCATGTGGGTATGTGTCAAAATTCAAGAATATCATCAGAGGTCTATTTGATGCATTAAACTAATATGAGAGCTATGCTGCAAAGGATACGAGAAAGGGAGTTTGGTGTGCAATAGTTTGTGGAACATCATTATGGTTTCTTTTACATTCTAACCAATGCCCCTAATCAATTGGCTTGATGTAGTGTTGGGAATAAACCATCAAATAAATGGCAGAGTGTGGTCCAAGTAGTTGAAGATGTCACAATTGAGGATATGGATATGTTTGATAAGTACTTGGTGTTAGTTATTCATAAGGGAGGAATTCTAGTAATTTGTCCATTGCCTATGCTTCTACAAATTGACTTGAATGATGGAATGCAACTTGAATACCTTAATCCATGGTTCCTACCAATGTCGGCTAGCATGTGCACTATTGTTCCTAGATCGAATCATGATTTCAAGTCTTTTATTTTCCATGGAATGATCTCAAAGAGATTCAACAACAAATCCATCAATGATATTCAGAAGATCAATATCTTCTTGGAGCTCATCTCATACTTCTTGTAGCTCTCTATCAAGACCTTCTTCTGCAAATACAACATCCAATGATCGAGGTTCTAGAAATAGTGTATGGGATGCTATGAAAATTCTCTTACGATATCTCAAGATGATATCCAAAATCACATAGGCACACAGAAAGACATTTACTGAATATATTAACAGTTCCAACATTTGAGAAACAACAATCTTGGCAACTCTGTTTCCAATTCATGGTTGATGAAAATATTACAAAAAAAATTGGATTTATGAGGTTGCAAGTGGGATCCCAAAATGTATGTATTGCTGCTGCAAACCAACAAACTATAACTGCACTATATGATGTTCTAAAAGTATGTCAATTTCTCTAGGATTTTCATTATTATCTACAAAATGGATAGGACACTTGATCCCATATATGCATACTGAACAATTTCCTTTGAGCCTAGAAGATTAACATGCCTTCTCTATTGCTGATCTTGCCCTTATAGCCCTTCATACACAACTTACAAGTTTTCACGGCAAAGAGAAGGGTGCACTTCTTCAACACTTCACAACCATCAGTTGAGCAAAAGATAGAATGGTGAAGGGTTTTATGGAAGCAAATTTAAAAACAAAAGGGACATATGTGGGGTTATAAGTGGGTATTGGTGGGATTACGAAAACAAGTGGCGAGGAAAAGTGGTAGGATAGAATAACAAGCTTGAAATGTTTTCTTTACGATAAATTTCCTCCATTTTCAATAAATCAGAAGGATCAAAAAAATGCTTACCTCAAGTCACCCTTGGAGTTGATACTTACATATCTAAATTCTGAGTTACTTTTATAGGAACTTGAGCTTTGAAGACCATCCGGAAAATCTGAGTGTGCATGACCGGATTTGAAGAATGAATCTGGGCTGCTGGGACATTGTTGATATATTGCTTGTATGCAGTCCTGGTACTAGAAAAAAAATCATGTTGCTTCCTTTGAGATGTTTGTTAGCGAGCAACCTACTATAAGAACAAAGATCGAGCATGGGCAAAGTGACCTCCTTCTTTCCAAAAAGATTCCTTGTCAACTGTTGACATTCCCCGCTTATTCAGAAAACACAAAAGAAGTGATGCACTGTATTTTAAACTGAATCACTAACTATATGCAGTTATTTATTCATTGTCCTACCCTACTTGAGAAAAGAGCAAGCCTTTATTTTTTCAAGTATAGGAAAATTCCAGTGAAGCCATGTGTGTAACAGGGTTAGAAATATATCCATACTCAGGTTTAAAAGATAAATTTTAATGCATACCAGAGTATGAAGGACCACCTGCTTTGATGACAAGATCAAACAATAATGAAAAGTAACAGAGTAGTGTGACCTGACAACTAATTGGAAGCATATCAATAGGATCGATATATTCTCGTTTCCCTTCTTTGTTTAGGTCACACAACATGTCCTCCTTTTCCATTCCACGCAGAGCATTTTCTTCAAGATGATTGGTCTCTGAGGTACATACAGGATCTGCTGAGAGGCATGCTAAGAACTCCTCAATATCAGGTTCCAATGGTTGATATCCATTGCATTCTATACATGATTCTTTAGTCTCCTCAACGAATTGACAATAGGAATCCGAAGGGACTTCTAAATATTCTTACGGAGAGACAACTAAATTCTTGGCTACTTTCAAGATATGCTCTTCACGAGAGGTGGATATCCCAACTGCTGCTAGAATGCAAGAAAGTTTTTGGAGGAACATTATTCAAGCGCTTGATCATCCGTGAATTACTCTAGCTGGTTCATGATCCCTATCTCACAACACAACTTAGTACTCAGGGGTTCTTACAACACCCCAAAAATGATTTATCATCAAATATTTGAATATTAAAACTAAGAAATTAAAACTATTTGAAAAAATAAAACACACCAAACTTGAACTCCTTGCGTTACTGGGACCCTACTATCACTAGATTATCGGTTCACACAAGTTAGCCCATCATGAAAACACAATTTTGCATAAAATAAGGAAAAACACACTTGCATTAAAAGAAGAGAGGAAAACCTAAATTTGGAGCAACCCCACCAAAGTGGATGCGTGGGATATTCCCGCACGTCTTACCATCTTCTCTCTGCCCTTAGGTCATCCATAAAACCGATCCAAAACCATTAAAGCAATCTAATCCAAATACTACCTATTACCGTTTACAACTCCCCGACAACAACGCCAAAATGTTGGTGTATAAATATGTTCAATGCATACCTTACACTCATTTATATGTCAATCTGGGATTCGTAATCAGTAGAGTTGATGCACTATATGTGCCGATAACAGATAGATTCCTATGTCTGATGAGTATAGCTCAATCAAGAAACATAACACTATGTTTTCACACTTCAAAGATAACACTCTTCACATAATTCAAAAATTAGAAAGAAAAACTCATAAACAAGCACATGATCTAAAGTTCTTGCTTAGGTGATGGACATGTTCATTGATGGCTCATGGAAGGAAAATATGAACTTTCATTCTATCTCCTAGAGAAACTAAGCTAACAACAATTAACACTCTATTTTGCAATCCTTAATCTATGTTTTACACAATGTGCAGAACACGATTCAAATAAAAGACTCTATTTAACATGCACTCCAAAGGTTCTCTTACAAGAAACAAGATCATCCATTTACTATCTCATGAAGGTGAAAGATGGATTCTGATCTTACTCCTGTAGTCACTCACTTCAATATCAACTTGCAAGTTGTCTAGTTCTGCACACTCTTCAAATTAGAAAAGGAAATTCAATGCAACCTGGAAATTCTGAAAAGTTACTTTATTTCTACACAAGAAACAAAGATTTTAAATGAGATGTTCCATTTGTTGGCTCATGTAATGCAAAGGACGGACTCTCAAATTGTTTCTATACTGCCACACTTTGCAAAATACAAGCTTAGATTAAAATAACATAATTTAAAAATGAATGATCACACACATAAATCATAAATGTTCACACACAAAAGAATAATAAATGGTCACTCAGAAATTATGAACATCTACATAATTATCACAAACCTATATTGCACATTATCAAACGTATGACTGAAATGCAACAACAATGAATTATACTAACTGGTTTTACAATTAAACTGTGAAACTGTTTCACTCACACACACATAAAATCACATTCACAAAATAATTACAAATGAGCTTACCTTGGTTGGATCGGTGGGCCCTTGCCATGCCAACAAGGAAGCTCAAAGAAACCTACAGAACAATAAACTTTACAAAACATATGGAATTGATGGATTTAACTTCATATTGATTCTTCAACAAGTATGTTTACAGAGATAATATGTTCAGAAATCCAATTTGCAACATAACAATTCCTCTCCCTTTTGGCTTAGCCATTACTCAATTTATATGATTTTTACATTACAATTTTGGATCTAGACAATCCAATCCAAATCAAAACCATTTTCCATCAATGGAGGTCGAGTACAACCATTATCTAATCAAGGAAATGCAATTCCCATGAATCTGGACATGATCTTAGAATTTCTGGAAAATTGGCAAATATTTAGGATGGATTGTCCCCCCTGAGATGGAAGTCCATACGTGTGATATATTTGGATTTTGGCTCACAATTCCAAATGAAAAAACCTCTCCAGAAAATCCCATGTCCCCAATTTTTTATATTCATCATTATCTTCTCGTAAATCGAGGAGAAACTCCAGTACCAGAATGTTGGTGCTGAAATCCTGTAGGTAACTGTTTAGTACCGCAATACACACAGTCACAATCCCGAGTACCGGATTAGGCGCATGACTTGTATCACATGGTGTGCAGTACCGGAATAGGTGGATATTTGGGTGCTGGATCAAAACTGCTTAGGAGTCAAACGATTAAGATCATACAAAATCAAATATTTAATCAAATTAACTCAAGGAAAACTAAACAAACCATGCTTTAATCATAAGTTACCTCTTATGCACATGAACAAGGTCATCAAGTGTATTTATGGAGGAAACAGTGAAGTATATACTCATATCACAGGTAAAATTGACTCAGGTAGAGATAATATAGGATAATATAGGTGTCAATACTGAGACTCAACACATGTGTAGCTAGCACATACAAGTCTCACGCATGTACTAATGACAATAAATATCACACCTATAGTAATTCTTGTATGCATCCAATCCAACCAACAAGACTATTTATTTTATAAAATATAATAAACCAATTAAATGTTTGGAAAATCCCTTAATTACAAAAATCTAGCTCAACAACGTTTATTTAGACAATTGTAGTTCAATTGAGTAATTATAAATATACACATATACATATTTTCTTTTCAAAAGTGAAAACAATAAATTCCACCATAAGGAAAATCTCCATACACTCTCAACTATTTCTATTCATCCTTCCTCCCTAACTTACTTCCATCTTCCATTCCCACCCTTCCTCTGCTAGACTATCTTGGAGCGTCAACTATATTGACCCAACTCCAAATAGAACATG
Organism: Picea engelmannii; assembly: GCA_009831015.1. Lineage (NCBI taxonomy): Eukaryota > Viridiplantae > Streptophyta > Pinopsida > Pinales > Pinaceae > Picea > Picea engelmannii. The sequence continues at coordinate 97,586 of ML801473.1, read as the reverse complement.
TAAGCAGAATTTTCACTATCTTGACCAAGCTTCCCCAACAGGTAACCGACAGTCATCATCACACATTTAGGGGAGCATGAGAGAACACCGTCCTCCCATGACTCCAGGTTTCAGAGGATACACGATGGGAAATACCTCTACCCCTCCTAATAGGACTAGGGTACACACCCTACCATGGAATATACAGTGGGACTATGTTGTTGGGAATTTTGTCGTCGTTTATTTAGTTTTTGGGCAGTGTCACCACCTGAAAACCTGCACTGGTCCACATATCATAGCAGTGCATTCGTACCAATATAATTTCACATACAAATATTCATACCATATTGTTTCTCGGTCGGTGGTCATGACATCCACTTTTATTACCATTATCCCTTGGCTATTTCATAGCCCATTGACCTGCAAATTAGTTTATAACACACACTCATACATATCTATGCATTATCATCATGTAAATGCATTTGACCATAATCTCAATTCAGTATCCACGTACCAACAATTTTAAATGTCAAAAATTTGAAGTTAGAAATAGATCTCTTAATATCCCGATAATTCAATTAACGTTACTCGTTCATATAATTTTCATTCACATAATAGATTGCATCATATCCATCATCATTCACATGACGTTAAACATTTATAGAATTTACATTCACATAATAGACTGCATCATATCCATCATCCTTCAATTAACATTTAAAAATTCATAGAATTTACATTCACATAATAGATCGCATCATATCCATCATCATTCAAATAAAATTTAAACATTCATAGAATTTACATTCACACGATAGATCACATCATATCCATCATCCTTCAAATAACATTTAAACATTCATAGAATTTACATTCACATAATAGATCGCATCATATCCATCATCATTCAAATAACATTTAAACATTCATATATGTTCATACGTCTTAAAAGTTCAAGTGTATCATTAATAGTTTCACAGTGAATAGAAAATAAAGGTGATTAGGCCTCAGGTAATCCTAGCTGTCTAAGTCAAAAGGTGGTGTTACATACACCCAACCTTTGAGAAACATATTCTCGAGGTGGTAAAAAAAGTGAGGCATAATCTCATCGTAATGTCTCGACATCCTCCCAAGTAGCAGATCCTGGACTATACTTGTCCCACTGAACCTTAACTTGGTCTACCAGACGGTTCTGGAGCTATCAGACTCTACGGTCCAATATGCGTAATGGTTCTACCATGAGGGTTCTCGTGTCTGATACTGGCAATTCCTTCCAATTTAGTTTATGTGAATCGTCAACAACATAATGACGCAGAACAAATACATGAAAAAAATTATGAGTTTTATGCAAGTGGGGTGGCAGTACGAGACGATAGGAAACAGGTCCAATTTTCTCTTGGATTTTGAACGGTCCTATAAATCGAGGTGACAACTTTGTACCCTTCCCGAACCGAATGGTACTCTTATTGGGTTTGATACGAATGAAAACTTGATCTCCCACTTTATAACTTCAGTTAGTCCTATGTGCATCAACATAAATTTTTTGTCTATCCTGTGCTTCCTTTAGTCTCTGCCTAATATGTATCACCTGTTCCTCCATCTCTTGAATCAATTCTGGCCCAACTGTCACGCGATCTTCTAATCTTTCCCAACTCAATGGTGTTATGCACGAACTTCCATACAGAGCTTCATAGGGTGGCATTCCGATGGAGCTATGAAAACTGTTATTGTAGGCGAACTCTACCAAAGTTAAGTACTTCTCCCAATGGGTTTGATTATCCATAACATACATCCTAAGCATGTCTTCCATGAATTGATTTACTCTCTCAGTTTTCCCATCTGTTTCAGGATGATAAGCTGTGCTTAAGTTCAACTGTGTCCTCAATGATGACTACAAACTTGTCCAAAACCTCAAAGTGAATCTGGAGTCCCTATCTGAAATGATCTTCTTGGGTATCCTATGCAAACGGATGACCTCACTTACAAACACGCTTTCCACATCAGTGACTTCGTAAGTGTCTCTAACCAGAATAAAATGAGAAATCTTGGTCAACTTATCAACTATCACAAGAATGGCATTATGTCTATGAGATGTGAGTGACAACCCCACAACAAAATCCATAGAAATGAATTCCCAATTGGACATAGGAACATCATGTGGTTATAGGAGACCTCCCGGGTGATGGTGGCTGGCTTTCACTTGTTGACACTCTAGGAACTTGGTGACGAAATGGACTATATCTCTCTTCATGCCTACCCATAAGACAATATTCTTCATGTCTGCGTACATTTTATTCACACCCGGATGTGCACAATAAATTTCTCTATGGGATTCCTTCAGTATGATGCTTTGAGTATCCCCATCTTCGTTGATGTACATCCTTCCTCGATATCTTAATAGTCCATCTTCTTCCAGGCTATATCCATAATACTTTGAATCTAATTGCCTCCCAGTCTGGAGGTTTGAAGTAACCTTTAAATACCAACTGTCTCCAAGGAGTTCCGTCAACACACGCTCCCTTAGATTGAATTTTAAGGGTACCAAGGAGAAGACACATGGTCTCCTACTCAAGGCATCCACGACCACATTTTCTTTTCCCTTGATGTATGAAATACCAAAATCGTACTCACTCGTAAACTCACTCCATCGCCTCTGCCTGACATTAAGATCCATTTGAGTGAAGATATGTTTTAAACTTTCATGGTCCATTTTGAGCTCTAATTTTCACCCCAATAGATAGTGTCTCCAAAGTTTCAGAGCTAGCATTACAACTGCCAACTCTAAATCATGAGTAGCGTAAATATCCTCATGTTGCTTCAACTTCCTTGATGCATACACTATCACTTCTCCATCCTGCATTAGCACGGCCCCCAACCCTTGCTTCGAGGCATCCGTGCAGACCATGAAGTCCTTTTCCATATCCGACACTCGTAGAATTGGTGCACTAGTTAGTAACCTCTTAAGCTCGATGAATGCACTATCACATTCTTCTGTCCATTCATACCTAACCCCCTTGCACTACAAAGTGGTGATGGGTTTCTCTATTTTAGAGAACCCTTCCACAAATCTCCGATAATAATCTACTAGCCCCATGAAGCTTCTTACCTCATGAGAATTTTTCGGCACTGACCATTCCATAATGGCCTTTACCTTTTCTGGGTCCATAGAGATTCCTTCACCGTAAATGATATGACCTAAATAGTGAATTTATTTTTGGAAGAAGGAACACTTCGAAAACTTCCCAAACAATTTGTTTTCTCTAAGGCAGGACAACACCACTCGCAAGTGTTCCTCATGTTCTCTTTCATTCTTGGAATAGATGAGGATATCATCTAGAAAGACTTGTACAAAGCACTCTAAGTACTTCCAGAATACACCATTCATGAGACTCATGAATACTGCTGGCGCATTGGTCAATCCGAAAGGTACTACAACGAAGTTGTAATGCCCAAACCACGTTCGAAAGGAAGTTTTAGGAATATCACCTTCCTTAATCCTTAACTGGTGATACCCTAATCACAAATCAATTTTTGAGAATACTGCTGCTGCTTTCATCTGATCAAAGAGATCATCTATTCGTGGCATAGGGTAGCTATTTTTCATTGTAGCACGGTTCAAGTCCCTGTAATCTATACGTAGTCGTAAGGAACCATCCTTCTTCTTCACAAAAATTACTAGTGCACCCTAAGGTGAGACACTGGGCCTTATTAGCCCTAAGTCGAGTAGTTCTTTCAACTGCATCTGCAACTCACAAATTTCTGGTGCGGTCATCCTATATGGAGTCTTGGAAATTGGTTCTGCACCAGGTTTTATTTCAATAGTAAAGTCAATCTCCCTCTCAGGAGGTAACCTTGACAACTTGTTTGGAAAAACATCCGTAAACTCCGACAATACTGGGTACTGATCCAAGAAGGGTCCTTTCCTTTCATTCACTGCTTCCACTACATATAGTCGAAACCCTTTCCTCATGCACCGCTTAACATTCATAGTCGAGATAAAGCGTAGAGACACCTTCCTTCGTACACTGTGGATATCTACTGAACTTCCTTCATCGTCAACACACAACACCCTTTTCACGAAACAATATACCATGGCTCGATGGGCTTCTAACCAATCCATTCAAATTATTATGTCATACATCCCCAAAGTAGTGACGTATACCTTCAACCTAGTAGTACACACTCCCAGGTCTACTAGAAAATTATCAACGCTAGGCCCTACTGCTTGTTTTTCCCCCGATGCCATCTCAACTTGTTTAAATCCATTGTGGTCGTAGGATGCCAACCCACTCTTTTCTAATGCAGATGGTGAAATGAAACTATCTGTAGCACCAGAATCAAATAAATTTTAACATTGATATGATTTAGCGTACCTGACGACTCCACCACTTTGGATTGATTTTTTGCCTAGCGATTATTAACTACTGCATAAATCTGGTGGCTTCCACTTGCTCTTCCCATCAAGGCCTTTCCCTCTCTATGCGCAAATCCCGCTTTCAACTCTGGGCAGTCACTCTGGTAATGAGGTCCTCCACATCCACAACATGTAACACGAGATGGAACCTATGCACTGCTCTGTAACGGTCTCTGAAATGAGTTCCTTCCCCTGGAACCCCTGCCCCTACTAGATTCTCCCTGAGAAGGTCATGGACCTGCCTGTGTCGTTGGTGAGGAGTGGGATGCTGCACTCACTGCCATTGAAATACCTGTAGCAACTGTCCTTGGTGCGACTCTATTACCATAAGGAGGTGGCCTAGAGCTCCCTCTCCTAGAGAAGGTCCTAGGGGCCTTCCCCATGAATCCAAGATGATGTGGAAAGGTCGATCTCATACCTCCATTTAAGCTCATATGTTCCTCAACATAACATGGATTTTCAACTGCTTCTGCTACTAACGACGGTTTCCACATCCATACCATGGCCCCTATCTTAGGGTTTAACCCATAGAAAAAGCAGTCTGCCTGTCGTTGATCATTATCTATGTATGAAACATATTTAACCAACTCCATGAACCTGATATCATACTCTTCCACGGTCATGTTTCCCTGTACTAGAGCATGAAATGCCCCCACCTGCTGTTCCTCGTAGTAAGCCGACAAATATTTCTTTCGAAACCTTTCCTCAAAATTTCCCATGAGACGGTGTCTGGGGTAAGGTGCAACTACCTCTCCAGGTTACCCCACCAGTTCAAGGCACTGTCCCTCAACTGAAAGACTGCTATTTTCGCAATTGAGGTGGAAGCATAGTCTCTTATGGTGAAATATCGTGTCATTCCTTACAACCATGCTTCAACACATTCATTGGCATGACCCCCGACAAACTCTGAGAATTTGATCTTCTGTAGTTCTCTAGTGATGTCCCCTGGTGGAGGCCCTCCCTCTGAATCCCTCGACGCTTCAGGGTTACCCACTCCATATTGTGGGGGTTCTATTTCGACATTTGCTGGTTGACGCCCTTTTAAGGTCTCATTAATGGCCTCCAAAGAGCGCAGAATGATAGCTAATTCAAGCGATGGTGGTGGTGCCACCGATGTTGGTGGTCCTTGCGATGATGCCCCTCGGCCTTGATTTCCCCGAGTCCTAACCATCTGGAACAATTGAATCTGCATCAAACTAAATGCTTTTCAGGGAAGAGTCTAAGGCAATTCACATTCGCACAACTTATACTGGTAAACATAGGGTTAGGTGTAAGTTTTATTTTTATTTGTCTGTAAACATACATTACTCTCTTTAGGGTAAGTGGCTAAGTCAGGGTTTAAGCATCTAAGCTGGATGTCTTCGCCTGAGTAAACTACTGACTCTCTCCCCTGGCTAGCTATGCTAACATTATTACACACTCGTCAATGTGCATCAAATCCCTTATGTAATGCCTTCTATTATACCTTCTATTATACCCTAACTATTCACCACAACATGCGTCAAACTCCCGCTACTCTACAAGGATCTTTAACCTTTATAAATTAGAATATAGCACTATTACATTCATTAATCATATGGGTATATGTATGATTAATAACATATGTTACAAACTCATTATTAACATTATAACTTTATACTGTTAATTTAATTACCCGGTTTACGAATAAATCATTACAGTAAATAAGTCAATTAATTTAATTATTAGATTAATCTTATCATATATCATTAAATTAAAACTCCTATATCATTAATCTTATACTCATTTATCATTAATCTTATATATACGATTATTTTTATTTATTTCCAAAATTAAATATGTGATAGTTATATACGCACACAGTATTGTATTTGTATTTATAATTAAAGTTTATTTTCACTTCTTATAATAATATAGTAATGGTTTCTCTAACCGTTATTATGATTTCTTTATTTATAATTTGGAAATTTAAATTTAAAATTTACAATGAGAAAATAATATACAAGTTCATTTTTAATCAAATTTCATATCAATATTACTTTAATTTAATTTAAATTTACATAATAGTATTAATGCTTTCAAATAAATTAATAAAACTTGAAATAATATTACTCGAATTGTCTGAGAGAACTACAATGACCGAGACCGTGCTGGCGGCCTTTAAGATTGGGCTTCGTGAGTCCTCACATGAGGCCTACATGCCCCCATCCCTCTTTTCCGCTTGTCCAAGCCTAGAATAAAATAATAGTAAAAATAACAACTATACAAACCCTAAACAAATCCTAATCCTGAATTCATTCCTGCAATTTCTAATTCCAGAACACTGGGTTTTCCTTATTCTTGCCTAGCTCCGCCTGTGGTCTCTCATGGCTTCTCCTCTGTTCTAACTTCCTTGATTCTACCTATGACGATGCCTTTCATGGATTCTCCTCTGTTCTAACTTCCTTTGCTTCTGCTAACGAGGATGCCTTTGCACTGCTATCAACCCAAGTCTTCAAGGCAACAACAACAGTGCCTCTGTGCACGTACAAGGAAAAATATTAGAGGATAGGGTCAGATTGGTTGTTGTGAATATTTCAGGTTTGATAGCGGCGACACTTGTTGCTGTGCATAGTGGAATGGAAAGGACTTGGCATTCGAGCTTGGATTTGTTCTGTGTTGCGCATAATAATATCTGCTTGTGACTTCGTTTCTTGGTGTGTTATCTAAGTTTTCTAACCTGTGTTATGTTGCAGGTTCTTGGTCTGGTCTGGACGCGTAGTTAACTCAATAGGTTCCTCCTTGGCTTAGTGCATGGTGCTTGGTATTTGACTGATGTATTGAATGCATGGCTAACCTATGTTATGTTGCTAGTGCTTGGCTCGGTCTGGACCCGTTATCTTGGGATGAGAATACCTTTCAAAAACAATGTAGAGAGTTTCAAACAAAGGGATGAGAATACCTTACAAAAATGCATTGTGAATGAGTAGGGCCATAGACGAGTGGATTCCGCATCCATTGGTATCAACAATATCCACAAGGTTTTGATATAGCACCCCTTTTAACATTTTCCCAGAGATTTTACCTTAATGCAGGCAACATCCACGAGGGGGTTGTTAATATTATGGTAGCTGTGGGAGGTGTTTACCTCCACGTGTAAAGTTGACAAGAATAGAATACTCCGTGAAGCAAGAAGAAACCCTAATGAGTTGGCTAATAACCCTAGAAGTCAAGTTGTCTCAAGATGATAACTTATATTAGGTTATTAGCCTCCAAGAGAAGAAGTCGGCCAAAAGAAATAAAATATACTGAACAGACAGATACCTAGAATGAGAATTTGGTCTAGACAGTTAGCCAAAATTACTATAAATACAGGAGTCCAGTCCTCATTTTGGCAGGCAGTCTTAGAATTGCAGAGCAACACTTGTGCACACTATAGTGCCCAGTTTTGTGCGCAGGTTTGGAGGAGATCTGCCGTTGCAGCTCCTGCAGCTAGCAATTACGTTTTGGCTTGGACCATCTCTTGGCTAGGGTTTGGACTATCTGATCAGATCTTGTTGGTGCGCTATCCTTGGGGAAAGGTGCGCTACCCTTTGTTTGGATATCTAGCCTAGGGTTTTCTTCCAGAGTGATTCTCTGTCAAGGTTAAGGTGCTCGGAGGGTGGCTTCGGCCTATGGTTGGGTGACAATAGTGATATTGTCAATGGTAAAATGAGAACATCCATTATATTCTAACAGGTTATGGGCCCACACCTCCTTCATTTAGTATAACTAATAGAAGGAAACATAACCGTAAGTATACTAAGCTTGTTGAAGAACTTCCGCTAGGGTTTCTAGTAGGAGCAGTCACCATAGCACTGGCGCTAGGGTTACTAGCAGGCACAATTGCATAAACCCTAATCCTCTCGTTGAGGCACCTTTAGTGAAGGGATTGACCTAATCTCTTGATAGATCAGTGCGCCCTAGCCTAGCGCATCTTATGATACTCTCAACAAGCTAAGACATCAAGTTTGAGTTTTTGGTCAAATCTAGGGTTTGACCAAGTCAAAGCAGCCATGAATTATTCTACGAAGTCAGAGAACAAGTTAGATGGAGCCTCTAACTTCAGAGTGTGGAAGACAAGGATTGACCTCATCCTTGCCAAGAATAAAGTGTTGGATATCGTGAAAGGAAAGATCATGGAACCAGAGTTTGAAGAAGGAAAAGAGAAGGAACTGCAAAACGTTGCAGTTATGGAGAAGTTCAAAGACAATGACATCAATTCCATGAGTATCATAGTGGACTCTATAAAATAACACTTTATACCCTACATCTCCCATGTTGATTCATCAAAGAAGATGTACGATTCCCTAACAAACCTCTTCTGAGTCAGAAACATTGGACAAATAATGAGTCTAAAGAATGAGCTTTGTGACATGAAGATGGATGATGCTGACATCATAACATCATACTTTGTGAGAATCTCTCAGTTAAGAGATAAACTACAAGCTATTGAAGAGATCATTTAAGAGAAGGAATTGGTAAACATAGTACTCGATGGTCTTCCCAAGACGTGGGATGCATTTGCCGCAAGCATGAACACAAGGAAGGAGTATCCTATATTTGAAAAACTTTGGACTTGCTGTGCTCAAGAATAATCCAGGATCAGTGCAAAAGAGAAACCCCAAAAGAAGTACGATGATCAAGCCTTCACAGTAAGATTCAAGAATTTCAGGAACAAAAGAAAGTTTGGTTCAAGGAGGAAGCCAAATCAAGAGAAAGACATTTCAGAAGTACAATGTTTCAACTGTTGAAAGTATGGTCCCTACAAGAATCATTGTCCCGAGCTAAAGAAAAGGAAGGAGAAACACGAAGCATCAGTTTCCGAAGAAAAGGAATCTACAAAGAAGACTAAGAAGGATGAAAGAGACTTCTTCTTCTAAAGGTAACAATACTCTTCTTATTTCTTGTACATATCTTGTTTGCATAGTCTCTGTACATATCTTGCATATCTATCTCTTAGAAGATAATATGCTCCAAGAAGAAATATACCTATGGAAGAACAACAAGATAAGGATTGCTATCATTATACAAGCTATATAATACACATGAAAAGATGAAATACATCAAACAAATCATGTGGAAGTTGAAATCAGAATCAATCATGAAGAGACTTAGAAGAAGCAAAGACAGAAAGAAGTCAACAATGAAGAGGGAATTGGAGAAAGACTTATGATGTGTTGTAGAAGACAATAAGACAAAAGCATGGATTCTGTTAGACAGAGAGAGCCAATTATATATTGCAGAAGACAATAAAGATGTAGACGGAAGCCTGGACTTTGTTAGACGGAGGGAGCCGATTATATGCACTCATACATGAAGAAAGGATTAGGAGGGAGCTAATCCTATGATCCATTGAAGATGATGAAGTATATATCCATGGTAGTAGCCATAAAAATACAATACGTGTTCAGTTCAAACTCAGAAGAAGTCTTCTTCTAAGAGAAGCCTTGAAGTATCCCTGGTTGTCCATCCACATACGTGATCCTATAATAAAAGGAAGAAGTGGAATCTTTAGGCCATGAAATCTATAAGAAACTCCATGGACCCAAGAGCTAAAGAAAAACATTAGGAAGAACATGAAGATCCCAAGAAAGAAAGAGAAGCCAAAACAACCAGTCATTGTATCGAGAATCACAAGATTACCAGCCTGATATGAACTCACTAAAAGCAATCAAGCAGAGGAACTAAAAGTGATGATGAAGAACAATGTATGGAAGAATTATGAATGAAAGCATTGCGAGATCTAGAAATATAGGTTCTCCCAGAAGGAGGGAGAAGAATATGATGATTACTTGTTCCGGTAAACCGACATATCTCTACATGAGTCATTATATCATCCACAACATCTGTTGTTCCTGAGTCTGTACTTAATGCTTAAAAGTATAGTGTCAAGGCATCCGAAAGTGGGTAATAGGTGTAGAAGAGGGAAAAGTAAACCTTTGGTAAAGGAAACTAGGGAAGATTCCTGCGTTGGCGTTGTCTAGCTTCCAACTGTTCCTGGATAGTTATGTCTCGTTCAATGGCTGTCCATGATTGTTCAAGTTCGGCCCGGTTAGTTTCCGTTTTAAGAATGAAATTGAAGAGGTTTAAGGCAATGTGCGTTTGATTCGATAGTCCAGGTTCGATGTTAGGTTGAGTTGGTACGGAAACTGTCATGGGGAACAATAAAGGTAAGAATTTTTTTAAGAAAGATTAAGTGTTGTCTCAGTTGGTCATATAAAAGAGAACTTACGATTGCAGAAATAAAATAAGGATGCAAATCTAAGTCTCTTTCCCGTATCTGTATTATTTTTTAATAAAAGTTGTGAAGTGGGAGAAAAACATTTAGCTGTATATAACGCAAGGTTCCTGTCAAGGGAGATCTTGGATATAAACAGAAGAGGAAAATAGTAAAGAAAATAACCGACGCCACAAAGAATATATGTAGAATCCTGAAAATGCAGATTGGTCTTACACCCGCTAATAGCTGGTGCAGAGGAAATACAATAAACAATTACAGAAAACCAAAATTCATTCGTTATAGTAGTGGTCGTACTAAAGTATAACAAAGCACAACAATTAATATTATGAAATGAAATGGAAAATGAGATACAGAGAATCAAACTTGTAATACAGTAGTGACGGAATCGAGAATCTCCATATTTGCTTGTATTAACTCTCAATGTAAAAACTCTATTACAAACGACTCAAAAGGGTCCCGCCTTGTTTATTCCTTTCTGGGATATATTTATACAATTTTTACAAAGCAGGTAGAATCTCAATAGTCGCAAAATTTTGGTTATGACAGAGAAGAGAGCGATCGCTCCATTTCTCCTACTCTGTCTTCACTTCGTGCCATGTGTTTGTCGTCGCGCAGACTTGGTGCAGGCGATACATCTTTCCACTAGATGGGATACGAGCCGCGAGGGTTCTTCTTGACAGCTGGCCTTGACGAAGTAACATTCTCGGGCTAACTGCTGCAGCTTGTCCTCCATTTGTGCGTCGATGATGTCGAGGGCACTTAGTTGCGCACTGGGTTTGATCATGTACTTATCAACTTGGGCTATGTCCACCATATCCATCTGCGAGATATCAACCGAATCTCTCTCATCCTTATCTTTCAGATCAAGTGAGATCTGTTCCACATTCATTTGCATCAACACTTCGGGATCGCCTCCGCTGTCAATGCCCAACAGCTCGTCATCTATAGAATTAAAGGCTTCTTCTAGAGAATTAGTTACCTTTTGGGCTTGCTCCTTGCCTAGGGCAATGTTGTGCTCCCAATCCTTCAACATAATATGTCCTCGGGTTTGCTCCGAAAGGGTGAACCTGGGAGTACCCACCGAGACCCGGTTGTTCGTGGCTATTACCGCCTCCTGGAAGGCGACCCAGGCCGCTCCTGCATCCCTTTCTCTGGCCGATAAGTTCTCGAAAACTTGATTGATCAATAGACAGTTTTCCCGGATCGCTCCCACCTTGGCGAGCAAATTCTGCTGTGCCGAAGAGATTCTACTCCGAATATCGATCGCTAAGGATTTAAATATCCCGATGTCTATCATTTTGTTCTCGGCGATCTCTACCCGAGCCTGCAACGGTTCAATCAAACTCCTCTGTTGGCTCGCCTGCGTCTGACCATCCCAGACCACCAAATGTGCTTGCTCAAGCTTAGCTTTGAGCACCTCTATTTCATTTTTGTCGTCCAATCTGGCCTGTTCTATTTCCATGCCCGCCTGACCTTTAGCATTCTCCGCGGCTGTGGCCAATCTGGCTTCAAGAGTCCTGATTAGGCGATTCTTTCTTTTAAGTTGGTTCTTCAAAAGCCCGAATGAGAATTGATTTTCCGAGGCATACACTCCTAGCGTCCCTGTGATCTCAATGGCGAATTGCTCATTCTTTTTATCTTTTCCATCTGTCATAACTTTATACTTTTTGGCAGTCGACTCACCTTCCTGGTAGAATTATCTTTTTACGACTGCTTTTCTCTTTTTATCAAAGAAAAACTCATTTGGAGGGAGTTCTTCTTCTCTTATGGGCCTCAACTCCTCATTGAATATCCATCCTTCTTCGATATTTCCCTGCGTCGACTGCAAAGGGGTGACGGATGTGATGGGCTCTCCGACCTATTTCACCGATTTTCTTGGGGTGTCGATCGGGTTCTGTTTCATCGGTGGTTCTGGGGTTTTTATCTCTGTCTCCAGATTCTGTTTCTTAGGCGGGTCCGGAGTCTTTTCCTCTGCTTCTGGATCCTTCGTTTTCTCCTCCTTATCCTGGTGTTTCCCTGATTCGGGAGTTGCATCCTTAGAACCTTCAGCCTCCTTTTGTTTCGCCTCCGAAATACCTGGACCTTCACCCCGCAATACAACAGGGAGACAGCTTTGCTGGTGTTCTTGGAATTTCAACACCTCGACTCTATCCTCGGGTGCCAAGGATTGGATCAGAGCCAAAATTTCTTTGTAAGACCTTGCTCCTCGGAAAATGTCATCTGAGGGAGAATTCTCATGCTCAAATATTTTGAGCCCACAATTAGCTAAATGGTTGCTCACGACCCTCTGTGGATCATGCTTCTTGTACTCGATGGAGACCAAATTTAGGTCTTCCAGGGCTGCAGCCTCGGCTTTGGCATGCCCAAAATCCAATAAAGAATAAGAATTCAACCGAATGGGAAAAAATGACCATACCTTCTTTGAGTACCCTTTGAGCTCTTTACTTACTCCGCCAATTACTGTCTGGTAGGCGACCTTGTGACAAACTATCTTTTCAGGAATGAATAATGGCAGTGCATGTGGGGGAACAGAAGCCCTGAAAACTCTGAAGTATGAAAATTCAGCCTCCACGTACCAATCCGCTATGCTGCTAAGATTTGTTGCTATGCTGTCCGAGATATGAGGTGGCGGGTGACCAAAGATGGTGACATGCAGGGGAACCATCACCCAGTTAAAAATTTCATACGTGAAATTTTCTTCTTTGTTCTCCTATAGTTTGTCATGATATACATGTATGGGTTTTTCTTGGGCCGGAGTCCAACCCCAGCTCAATAATGGAAATGGTGTCATAGAACAGATTGCGTCCATGATGTATGCGGACATGAAGAACGATGCCGCCTTCCCATTCTCCTTCTACTCCCAATACTCTGTGATCCGATTTGCCAAGCTATCCGAAAACAACTTTGCCCAATTAAAAGAGCAACCTTCTGCGACCCAAAACATAAGAGGCACCCACGCAAGGAAAAAATGTGATGTGTCCTCTCTCCCATATAACTGACATGTCATCATGGCCACATATTTATACTGCGGCTCCAACGAAGTGATTGAATAAACGCCGTGGTCATTAGCTCTGAACTTGGTGGAGCGTGAAACCCAATCCTTTATCAAACCAGACATGGTTTTATCATACTGTGTGCACTCCTTCTCCTTGAATTCCTCCAGGAACTCAGCGCCATATGTGTAGTCAAATGTCATGGGTAGATTATACATGGTTTGCATATGCTCAGGTCTAAAAGTCCCTACGGTAACTCTCTGTTCGTTCATGATAGTCCTGGTTGGTATGTCTACATGATCTAACGCCCATCGGACCATGTCGTAATATGGAAACAACCGTGGCCTGGCTGCTACCCTGTGCATTCCAGATTGGATGACTATTTTGTACTTGGTGTTCAGATCATCTCTTTCGTTGTCGTTGGAGTTGTCTGAATAATCCACCAATTCAGATTGCAGAATGTCTGAAAAAAATGACCAGTTAGGGACCGAGTCGACATTTCGGGGTGAAGTATCGGAGACATTATCTGAGCCTTGTCCTGCAACCTCGACATTAGCCTTTGCTGTTTTCCACAGAGCCATGGCTGAAGCTTGCGTTTTAGCTCATCTGCGATAGAACTGCGTATACATACATAAGTTAGTTTACTCAGAAGTGATGAGCTCTGCGTGCTATGAAAAATGCATAATGAAACACAACTCTTACATATATTTGAAAAAACGGTACCTTTCAAAACAAGCCTATCCAATCATATTTAGAATTAAATTTTCACCGTAAAAACCGATCTTATATTCATAGATTTACCCTATTTCCCCATTAATGTCATAAATTTTGGCGGTTTAAAAGTCAGTTGGCGTATGGAGTGAAAAGGCTTTCTCGAGAATCGTGGAAGCATCGAGACGCGGGATGTGTCTTGATTTAGTTTAATTACTTCAATCTCGCCAACGGTAATTAATATCTCGCTACTCGTTATATCGGGGATTTTCCTTTAAAAATTCGAGTCTCCAACTCCCGAGACTGCGAGGATCGATTTTGGTTTAATTAAAGGTAATTGCGATTTGGGGCTTGATTAATTTTATAATCATCACCTTCGCCATATCGCGAATCGGAGCTTTGAGGATAAGTTTATGGGAGATTTATATGCCGAGTCGCGAAACCGCGAGATTGCGATAACAAGACTTAATTAAGGGGAAGATAATCTTGAATTAAGTGACTAATTAATCATGCTATAATTACATCGTGACTTCGTGAGTCGGGGTTTAGAAGCTGAAACTTTTGAAAAAGATAGTTCCGAGTGGTGAAATGCCGAGAACAACTTTTACCATGGTTAGATTTTTGCCTTTGATCCTTGACATGGGTTATTCAGAAAGGACCTCATGTTCTCGGCTCTCGGGGCTGTAAAAATAAAAATTCGGACATGGTGAACGCCGAGGCGTGAAACCCCGATGACGTCTAATCATGAGTTAAAAGATTTTACCCTGGTTACTACCTTGAGTGAAAATTTAAAACGAGCTCGCCGTTTCGTGACTTGGGACGTGTGAAATCATGAATTATAGTATCCGACTCGCGAGATCCCGAAGTAGAACCAAAAGAGGGAACATTCTTACGAAAGGTAGGACTTGTTTCGAGAGTAGAAAATCGTCGCTTCTTATGTGACAAAGTTTCAGAGGTCTCAATATCTCGGAGGGAAAAATAAAACCATCTTTAGATTTCAAGCATCAAAATGAAAATTGTGATAGGCTAAAAAACAAGGGCGGCTCCAACAACATCCATGAGTTGGAGTTCTACATCAGATAAATGCAAAAGACTGTTCTCCAGAACAATTGAACAAAAAAGCGTATGAAGAGAAACTTCAAGACTTTGAGGCATACCAGAAAGAGACCCTTGTATGCAGATGGAAGAAGATAACTTGGTGGAGAACCTCCAATGCACAACAAAACCGTGGTGACTATTTTCTATAACAAAAGATATTGTATCAAGATGATTACTCAGTAGATCAGATCTCATGATGACAAAAGAAGTGCCACATGGATATGTTTCAGTTTTCCAACAATGATATACTTTATTAATCAGAGCTACATGAAGCCTTCAGAGAAAACTTGTGTTCCAGATCGAAGTACATTTGAAATCAAGCATTACATTATCCGTGATGAAATCCAGATAGGAGAAAGTGGTTCTCCAATACATATTTCCACAGATGAGAAGATACGTAGACATTTTGGTAAATCTTCTATCCAATATGAAAGACTTTGCGTACTCAAGACAAATCTCGTGGAGATGACTTTCTTATTGAAAAAGGAAGAAATGACTCCCAAGTTGGGAGGGAGCACTGATATGTATTGATTTATGGGCGGTCATTTTTTAGTTTGAAAAATGGTCCAGGATGAGTAGTTTCCTTTCCAGTTCAGAAAGTGGATTGAGATTTCTGAAGGACAAACATTTTCCAGTTCAAAAAATGGTCGAGATTGCTGATGTACCATAGACAACAACTTCCCATTGTGGTTAACATGGGGAGTTGTCTAGGGCGGTCTCTCTTCTTGAGGGTTACTCAAGAAGACTGGCCCGCCTCGCCGAACAATGATTTTTCATTGTGGTTAACATGAGGAATGGTCCATTTTGGAGGTTGGTACATGGAAATATTTTCCTCTTATGGTTAACAAGGGAAATGGTTTGGACAATCATTCCTTAGGGTGGATTCATTCTCTCCAAGTTTCACTTTGCTTAGTGCCGAAGGAATGGCCCAGGGTGGGGAATGGTCCAAGTTCAACAATCAGGGACATGATTCCTTAGGGCAGATTCATTCTCTCCAAGTTACACTTTGTTTAGTGTCAAAGGAATAACCCAGGGTGAGGAATGGTCCAGGCTCATAAATCAGAACAATTATTCTTCCTTGCTTGAGAAGAATAGACCAGATAGCTCATCATTGATGTCTTACTTTTGAGGGTAGATGCTCTTCCAAGATCTCACAGATGTGAGTGGAAGAATGGCCCAGATGATTCAATTTATATCATAACATTGTTTCTGTGCACGGTGATATCAGATGATTATTATGAATATTGTATGACAATAGATGCATACTACTGCGGTGGATGTGTTCCACTGTTTGATCAAGTACTTGTGTGCTACTTGGTGTGGTAGTGTACCACTGATTGTAGTTATGTACTACTATGGATAGACACAGTTGTGTTCTATTGAATAATATTGTTCCGATTACCTTGAAGACTATCAACAATGTTGAAAATGATTATCAGCTAGATGGATGATCAATGAACAGAGATTTCCCAGACAAAAAATGGTTTAGAACATTTATTCTTCTAGATTAGAAGAATGGCTCCTGTGTCACTTTGTGGAGTGAGCATCATGTATGATTACTTAAATAGAGTATGGTTCCGAGAGATGATGCAACTGATGACACTGATGGTGATGATGGTTCTCATGATCTAGTCATGAGATAGTCTATACAACTATGTTGATGCTACCAAGTGAATGATATGTTTGTGCTCAAGACCATTACCTATAATACCTCCCTATCTAGGAGGGAGTGTTGATATTATGGTAGTTGCGGGAGGTATTTACCTCCACGTGTAAAGATGACAAGAATAGAATACTCTAGGAAGCAAGAAGAAACCCTAATGAGTTGGATAATAACCCTAGAAGTCAAGTCGGCTCAAGAGGATAACTTATATCAGGTTATTAGCCTCCAAGAGAAGAAGTTGTCCAAAAGAAATAAAATATACTGAACAGACAGATACCTAGAATGAGAATTCGGCCCAGGCAGTTAGCTAGAATTACTATAAATACAAAAGACCAGTCCTCATTCTGGAAGACAGTCTCAGAATTGCAGAGAAACACTTGTGTGCACTCCAGTGCCCATTTTTTTGTGCAGGTTTGAAGGAGAGCTACCGGTGCAGCTGTTGTAGCTAGCAGTTACGTTTTGGCTTGGACTATCTCTTCTCTAGGGTTTGGACTATTTGATCAACTCTTGTTGGTGCGCTATCCTTGGGGAAAGGTGCACTACCCTTTGTTTGGCTATCTAGCCTAGGGTTTGCTTCTGGAGTGATTCTCTATCAAGGTTAAGGTGCTCGGAGGGTGGATTCGGCTTATGGTTGGGTGAAAATAGTGATATTGTCAATGGTAAAATGAGCACATCCATTATATTCTAACATGGGTCACTCTTAGGGTCAAGATACATCGAAGGGCTCTTATTGGGCTTGTGTTGGTTTATGTGTTGGATTGTGCTTTGAAATGTGGACTCAAACTTTTCTATTGTGTGGTGTGTTTGCTTGACAATTGTTGAACTTGGAATTTAGTGCTTAGTCGACTTAGGGTT
>ML801473.1:69115-79596 GCA_009831015.1 Picea engelmannii | reverse complement strand
AGCTACATAATTTTTTTTTCATATTTCTGTTCCTTATTAAAAAAAAATTACTTTGTACAGGTGAGGCTTATTACAGGTTTTAATATTTTATAGTTGAGGCTTCTTACCGATTTGAAACTTTTACAAGTGAGGCTTCTTACAGGTTTGAAGGTGAACATGCCCCCTTCAAACTTACAACAATTTATAAGGTTTTTTGGGTTATTGTTGGAACAACATTCCTAAAATTTCTTTCTTACATGTGGGTAGGTGGGTAGGGCCTGGTCGAATTTTTAAAACTTGGATATGATACCATGTGTAAGGCCTATCCATATAGAGCCTTATAAAACATAAATCTAAATATAGAAATTCTATCATATTTTCTTCTTTATTCACTATTCAGCATAATAACAATGTTCAACATAATTAAAAAAAATGAACAACATGTTCAACATAATAATAATGAACATCATAATAATAATGAACAACAACATAATAATAATGATAATGAAAAGTATCTACCTCAAACTGATGCTGTTCTGAAGCTCTGCCCAAACTGATTAACCTCCCAGCCAGCTAGGAACAACCTATCCGACTCCCTAGCCCCAGGATTCCTTACGGTTTCCTAGCCTCCGAGCCCAAAATTTCTAGCAACACGTGCCCCCTGTGAGAGTCCCCAAGTCAGCTGTAAGCACAAAACATATGCATAATAGATACATAGTCCCAAACTGCTTCCTCCCTTCTCCTTCCTTCTCCCATTTTTCTCACCTTCTCCTAATATGAAAATATTACTCAACCCAAAGATCCCCCTTCCTGAGTCCTCTCCCTTGCCTTATCTCCCTTCTCCTCCCTTATCCAACTGCCTTATCCCCCCATTAAACACTCAACCACCTTATCCCCCCCCCATAAATTGGTCCATCTTCCAATACAATTATATTATAAAATAAGTCTTAAAAAAAAATCTAAATTAATAATTTATTAAACTAATAATTATTAAACTAATATTTATTAAACAAATATTTATTAAACAAATATTTAATCATGATAATTAAATAATTAATTAGGGTTGTTACAGTATGCAGATGTCACCTAGGGTGACGTGGACCCATGTTTGACGTGTCATGTGTCACCTGGATCCGGATGTTTCACTGACCCTATGTGCCCATTAAGACGTGAGACGTGTTACCCACTGTAGGGGCCACATGCCCTCTCTTCCTTGTCGTGTGTCATCTCTGGAAATTACCTATTTGGTCCATGTGGTGGTAGGAGTATTTAGGTCCCACGTGTATTTGTCGTCGCATTTAGTACATCATCCTGTGTGAGAGTGGACTCTTCGGAAGTACGGGACTTCGGGACTCTGGGGGTTTGGGATACAACATCGTGGGAAGGGTTAAAGGCCCAAAGGCCAGAGACATGTGGTGATATTTCAATATCCTTCAGGTATTTTGGACTCCAAAGGACATGCATGCAGGAAAGAAAAGGGAAGTTCAATGACGAAGTGCCGAACGACGAATTATCCTCTAGTTGTGTGTTAGATGAGGATTAAGTCTCACCATTGGTTTGGACGGTGGATGGACCATCCCTGTAGGAGGTATGAACTTGGAAATGGTACAAATGAGATGGATCCATGTGGGTGCCACATGGCCCTCAACCAATGAATGTCCGAAGGACTCTGTGAAGGCAAAGGTCGGATTAGAGCATGATAACAGTCATTAGAAAGCTACAGGCGAGTAGAAAAGGATGAATCATCTCGGAGAGATGATTCAATATGTTTTGAGTAAGAAAAATTATGATGCCCCATCCCTAGAAAGGGTACTTAGGGGTCGGGTGTGTTATACCAGTAGGTTGGTGACTACTAGATATCTTACTAAGTTGGTGCTCAACTGAGGAGATTGGTGTCTCCAGTAGGTTGGTGCCTATATAATATCTCTTTGAGTTGGTTCTCAACTAAGGAGTTTGGTGTCTTTGATAGGTTGTTCCCTACATACTTTTATAAAGATAAGTTTATGTGATTTTCTCCCGCAAAGGTCTCCAAGTTAAACTCTGTGTACCGTGATTTGAGTTTACATGCATTTACTGTTCTAAAGTTAATGAATGATTGATAAATTATCAATTAAAATAAAAAATATCTTATATTTATCCACCCCCCCTCCCTCTCAGTATAAGCATATGTTCAACAAGTTGTTAATCATATAAAATGGAATGAAGATATCATTCATTATATATGCATTATCAACACACCAAGCATTTCATAATGCAACCAAACATTACCAACAAACCAATGTGCCAATTCTCATCATCACATCTACGCAATGTACCCCTGCATTGACTCCAAAATGGCATATATCTATATTATGCATTCCACCATGGTGGGTTGGAAGGTCTAGCCAATGCCTCAACACCTCATTATGGCTCTTCCCTATTACTTGTTCGATCATTTGGATATCTTTATCTTTGACCCATACAAAACACCAAGAGTATAATCCATTAGTGCTCTTCAATGTCAACAAAGAGGTTGTAGTCCAAACACCGATTATATGTAGGGATACCATTGAGCACTAATATATCTCTATATCTCTTCCATATCCACCCACATCATGGCCTCACACGTGGCTAGATATATTGGCATCCATTTCCATAACATAATTCTGTCTCCTAACTTGACTTGGTTATGATCTCATAACCAACATAACATAATATGCAATTAAATTTTATTCCAAGCATTAAAAAACATTTTTATACTCAAGGCCCTTTGCCTTTACACATCAATTCAGATATTGAGATTTAACTGAGGGAATTCTTACCTCAATTCCCCTCCAACATTTAAGCATCGCAAGCAACCAAATTCACACCATCATGGTTGTTGTCAAATTACTTGATGCGACCTAGTCAATTGGTATTTTGTAGAGGATCACAAGCTCCCTTCTCCAACCTCTTGATCAACGTTCTTACCATCCTCATTTTATTTCATATGGATGGAGGTCATATGTCCGGACAACATCTTCAACCATGATATAAACATTCTTCCTGGATACATAATACATCATTAGTCACATTCAATTATCATAACATCATTATTGCATATATAAAAACAAACTACTCTTAGTCTACAAGCATGTCCATATGCACTAATGCACTTCTATGTGCACCAATATTTCATCGTTATCATGCCTACTAATGCATATGCATTTCAACTTCAAAATATGCATCATGTATCAATGTTAGAATGCTCTCCAGTGCATATCTATTTAAGATCCTTTTGCTCCATGTAGTTGTCCTTTAATCCCTCTAAATACCCGTGGCCCCGAGCGTTGCCTTTTGGACAATTGGTTGTCATTGATGTTGGAATTTGGAAAATGATCTTAGAGATTGATGTCAACCGTTAGAGATTTATGTTGGCCCTTGGAGAGGTCCAACGTTGTTGGAAATTTGATTGAATTTTGTATGATTGATATTGACGATGAGTTAGTTGGGTACAATTGATGTAGATACATGTAGCCCAGAGGTGTGGTTATGGGACCCAAAGTTGATTAAGGAATATGGATATGAAGGACAATGAAATTGTAGGTAAGACTACCATAGATGGATAGTACACATTGTGTTGTTTTCGGTAATATGTGGAACACCACATGGTTCCTCATGGTTAGGGAGATATGGCCTTGTAAAGTTTCCCCAAAGAGTGGTCAAGAAGCCCCTAGTTGGTTACAAGTATTTAATGAAAGGGTAAAGTAGTTGTAATAAGAAAGTTCAAGAAGCCCTAAAGTTAAAGAAAGAGGTTACTTAGAAAAAGTATGAATACACCTCAATAAGCCTCTCATAATAACATGATTTATACACACAAGCTCATTGCATATCTATCTAATTGATAAAGTGATTCTTATCTAAGGTAACCAATGATATCTGAGGCATTTTTCAGAGGGAAGATAAAGTAAAGAAGGTCGAAATTGCAAGGGAGGATGAAGTCTTGTGAGGATGTGTTCTAAGGTATGTTATTTACAGGTCTTATTACCATTTTATCTATAACATAGATAGAAAAACCTAGAGGATATTGATACAACATATCAAGGTACCTGTGGTAAAAATTTCAGCTTCCGGGTCATTGTATTTTGGGAGATACACTCTGTGGAAGATAGGGTTTTTGGCTAGTCCCAAAACTAGTCTCAAATAGGTGTTCCAGGTAAAAAGGTCATAACTTCTTCATAGAAGATCCAAATTTCGTGAGCCCAAATGAATTGCATAGAGTATAGTTCATAGTATGTTTTTTGCAATTTTCAGATCCATATATGAAATATTCAGCGTGTGGCACGATCTACAAGTTTTCTCTCTAGAATAAGATAGAATTCAACAACGTCTTTCATTTTTTCTATAACTCCTTTTTTGGGAGGTTCCAAGTGGTGAAACCTGGAGGAATTATTGAGAAGATATTGAAGAATATTGCATGCAATTTTCAGACCTTTGTTCATTTCATGTACAGACTTATGAATTTTTAAATTCAGGGTTTGTGACTAATCCAAAAACTAGTCTTGTGAGACCAAGGTAAAGTTTGATGAAGATGCTATTATCTTGTTGCTAAAGTTGAGGAAGGTCTGTAGGTATGTGATCACATACACCAGGCCTGTTACAAAGTTACATGTATGTTTATATGCATGTTTTGAGGGTTACATGTTGATGGTGTTATGGTGTATGGCATGATTAACACATATCATGAGTGATATGGTATATGGTTGAGGCACATGATTGGATGCATGTCTTGTTGATATTGGTACAATACTTGTTGGGGCAAAGCTTGGTTCTTGGTTTAGCATATGATTGAGGTGCATGTTGGACACTTGATGTTGGCATAGTGCTTGAGGCACATCTTGGTGATATTGGCATATTGGTGGAGGTTTGGTGCATGGTTGATGCACTGGTTGTGTTATAGGTTGATGTACATGGTTATGGTACAGGTTGATGTACATGGTTGACATGTATGGTTGGCACATGGTACGATATAGGTGTTGGTGCATGGTTGATGCACTTGTTGTGGTACATGGTTGATGCTTGGTATGGTACATGTTGATGGTTTGGTACATGCTTTGGTACATGGTTGAGACACATATCTTGTGATGGTATATTGATGATCTTGGTACATGCTTGGTATAGGCATGTGTTGGTGATGTTGGACATCCAGTTGAAAGGTTTACTTGGTGTAAGATTCATGTGAGAGGATGTAGTTGAGTATTGAAGACAATGACAGGTTGACAGGTTACATGTTGATGTGACAGTGGAAAAGATAGTGGCAGTGACAATGGCAGTGATTTTGGTAGTGACAGTTGGTCTACACTTATAATTCAGGGTGATAGGATGGGGAAAGGAAAGGGGGTTGTATCCTCCTTCTGGTTGGAGCCGTAGAATCAGGAAGTTGGAACTTCCTTCAGGTAGGAGCTTGAGAACTAGGTGGTTGTAGTCACCTTCCGGTTGGAGCTGGAGAACCCAAGGGGTTGTCGCCTCCTTCTAGTTGGAGCCATAGAATTTAGGGAGTTGTAGCTTCCTTCAGGTTGGAGCCTCTAAATAGGGGGTTGTAGACTCCTTCCAATTGTAGTTGGAGAATTGGGAAGTTGATGCTTCCTATTGTTGATGTTTGGACAACATCGAGAAGACATTCTCTTAGAATAATAATTAATAATATAATTATTGATTATTAAATATCATATATAATAAGTAAATGATAATAAGTAAATAGTTATTGATTATTCAAGGGATGCATCCTTTCATGGATGGCCACCATATATTCCCTATATGTGGAACACTCATCATTGTAAGAATATATCTCATATGGAAGAAAAACAACATGTTATCAGAGAAGGACTGGGCCTCACTCCCTCATAGGAGGGCCCAATAAATGGAAGGAAATAAAACTGTATAATAAAAGAAATAAAATCAGGATCCGACAAATCCCGCATGCGTATACTAGAAGAGTTTGTATAATTGTATGAAATTTTGTGTATATGGTCTATAATTTTGCTACCGTCCATAATCTACGAAGATTTTTTGATCTTTGAAGGGTCTTAGGTACGATTTATGTAAAGAAACATCGAAGCCAAGAAATATCCACAATGCGTGCTTTGCACGGGCCTGTGATATGCCTAACCATGTTTGTCAAAAATGAAATCATTTTTTCTGTGTTTCCTTTGACTGGTGCCCCGACCAAAGGATGTAGTTATTTCAGAAGCAAGTTCTGGGGTTTCAATAAAAGGAACTGCAAGGAAATAATTTATACAAAAAACTTGTCGAAATCACCTTACAACAGAGTTCAATGCAGCTCAAGCATGTCCTCTAATAATGGGAGCATGGTGGACAATTTCAACGAAAACAATGAGGATTATGTTAATTCAAGTGTTATCGAAGGAGTTTGATATCGATTTATCAAATTTGACTTTGCAGTTGAAGTGAAAAGTGGAGCAAAAGGATTCTTAATTAAAGATGAGAAATGGTAGGCATGTAAGATGTGTGCATAATAATCCTGAAGGTGGCCATCTCCATGATTTTTCCCCACAACCTGTGATTGTTCTGAAGATGGAGGATGGAAGTGATCTTCTTCTCCATGTAATTGTATTGTATTGCAATATCGAATTGGTTGAATTGATTGGAGAATTTTGATAGATTGATGACTAATCAGAGAGACCAGGAGCCTTTGTAGATCTAGACGTTATCATTGCATGAATTAGAAATTCCATCGATGGTGCTTTGAAACAAGGAATATTGTCACAAGCCTTTATTTACTATTATAGATCGTGACCACAGATTGTGGGAAATATGTGGGAAATCAGT
The DNA here is from genome assembly GCA_009831015.1 of Picea engelmannii. Taxonomy (NCBI): domain Eukaryota; kingdom Viridiplantae; phylum Streptophyta; class Pinopsida; order Pinales; family Pinaceae; genus Picea; species Picea engelmannii. Next base: position 72,810 of record ML801473.1, on the reverse strand, counting down.
TGCTTGGATAGAGGGAACGTTAAAAACTTTCCCTTTTGCACCATTTATATAAATTTCTAGCATTTGAATCAGTTTTGGATTGTGAATTCTAATTGACAGAGTTGAAGTCGCGGAGATGAGGTCACAGAATCTGAGATCGTCCTTGTTGTTGATTTATTTGGTTAGATGCTTGAACCTATGTTGATTCACTGTGACAATCAAAGTTGCATGAGACTATCAATGAATTCATTTTCTCATGAAAACAATGAATGTAGTAGACATCGGGTAACAAGACAACTCACAACAAGGGTTATTATCCTTGATACGGGTACCCTTAATTATTTGAAGGACCATTTTCCCTGGTATGAGAGATCGGAAGATGTATTATTGTATTTGAGCCACTTTCCATGGTATGGGTGCTCAATATTTTTATGCATGTCATCAATATTGCCAGTGTGCAAGCAATGAAAGAGAAAAGAATATCAGTCCCATTGATCTTCTCTCTAGTGTAGTATCCAAAAAGGGGGACATGGTTAGTGGACATTGAGATCACATGGTAGGTAGCGTGATCTATTTTGAAGTGAAGACTCAAGGGGAATCATCTAGCTCATGCAAAGAATCAAACATGGAGGGCAATACCTTCTAAACATGATGTCATGGAGTGACATCACCATAAATGATACTCAGAGACAAGTAGTCTCTAGGATCAATGTACCTCCTAGGATGGGACCATGCCAAATAACAAATACATTTCCAATGACCATGAACACAAGCTATGGTGATGGACCCTGTGATGGAGTAATATACAATATGATACTCAGAGGGAGTAGTTGTAGAAATCTCGGTACATGAGTCAAGCCATGAGATGTTGAGGAAGCATGCATGGAAGTAGTTCTAGTGTATGTAGAGGTAATCCCTGAGAGGGAGGTGGTAATACATCCATAAGGAGCATAAACTAAGTTACCTCTAGAGATAGAGGAGGAGTCACCTCCAAATTTAGAGGGAGCAATTATTGAGCCACTTTCAGTTCCAGATAGAGAAACTGTAGAGGAAGAAATTGCAGAAATAGATTATGAGGAGACATCTGCTCTTGTTTCTCAATACACTTCTATCCGGATGATTATTTCCCCTGCAACATCCATGGGTTAGAGAGTACATCAGATGGATGCAAAGACAACTTTTCTCAATTGAGAGATTGAACAAGAAGGTATACTTTGAGCAGCCATATGGTTTCATGATACATGAGAAGACGTCTCATGTTTGCAGGTTGAAGAAGGCCTTATATGGACTCAAGCATCCACCTTGAGCTTGGTATGCGAGGATTGATGGACACCTGATGATTTTTTTTGCTTCAAAAAAAATGTTGTCAATCCTAGCCTACAATACAACACTGTTAATGGTGAGTCCTTGATTTTTTTCCTCTACGTTGATGATTTATTCCTCACCGGTACATAGAGCCTTATTGTTGAATGCAAGTATGCGTTGGTATCTAAGTTTGAAATGAAGGACCTTGGTATGATGAACTACTTCTTGGGACTAGAGGTGTGGTACAGAACTGATGAGATCTTCCTGAGTCAAGGGAAGTACATAGTTTAGATATTGAAGAAGTTTGGGATGATAAAAGTGAAGCTTGTGGCTACACCAATGATGACAAATATGAATAAACTAAGTGTGTATTCTTCCGATTTTGATGAAATTGATCTGGCTCTATACAGATAACTGATTGGATCATTGATATATCTGGTTAACATCAGAACAAATATTTTCTATGCAGTGAGTGCACTTAGCCAGTTTATGAGTCAGTCGAGATAGACACATTGGATTGCTGCGAAGCATGTGTTGAGATACTTGCAAGGCATAGTTGGACACGGTATGAGATATACTTCCAGTATTGATATGATATGGCAGGAATATATTGACTTTGATTGGGCAGGGAGCGCAGTGGATAGAAAGAGCACCTTTGGGTGTTGCTTCACTTTGGGATCTTCCATGGTTTCCTGGTGTAGCATGAAACAAACTTCTATGTATTTGAGCACAACAAAAGCAGATTACATTGCATTATGTATGTCAGTCCATGAAGCAGTGTGGCTTCACAAGATTTATCCAAACATGTGTTGGATTCCACCATTATTCATTTTGGTATCCAAATTTATGTGAAGATCTCAGATAATCTAGTGTTTCATGACAAATAGAACCACATTGATATTAAGTACCATTACCTCTGAGATATGGTGCAGAAGAAGGAAGTACTGGTGTTGTACCTTCTTATATATGAGCAGGTTGTTGATTTTCTTACCAAACTAGGACGAAGTTCAAGTACTTCCATGACAAACTTGGTGTGGCAGAGAATGGATCCCTCACTGAGAGGGAGTGTTAATGTTTGCAGCTTCCTGAGACGTTCTCTAGATCATACTCCTCTATGATTGAGTTGATTTTATATGTGATGAAACTTATCCGAGAAGGGATAAGTGCATTTGGGATTATAGCCCAACGTCCCTTGTGGAGAGCACATGAGGACACATCCCATGCAGAGAGAACATGAGGACATGTCAAGGGAGTTGACCCTTGACGTCACACACTATGGGAGTTGACCCTAGTATTTATAGAGGGTGTAGCTTCTAGAAGTCCACATGGGAGTTCCATGTGTGACAAACATTCTCTAGATAGTACTCCTCTGTGAATTGAGTTGAGTTGATATGTGAGGACACTTATTCAAGAAGGGATAAGTGGGACACATAAACAATAAGGGATAAGTACATTTGGGCTTATAGCTCAACGTCCCTTGTGGAGATCACATGAGGACACGTCCCTTGTGGAGAGCACATGAGGACATGTCAAGGGAGTTGACCTTGATGTCACACACTATGGGGAGTTGACCCTAAGTGTTCCTAGAGGGAGTAGCCTATAGAAGTCCACATGGGAGTACCATGTGTGACAAATATTTTGCTACTATGGCGGTTTTGTACCACTGGCGGAGACTGTGTGTCTCTAGAAAGTAGTTGTGTACTACTATGGAAATATACCTCCCTAACTAAGAGGGAGTGTTGAAGTTTCAGGATCAGGCGGACCTTCTCCTAGATTGGGTTGTAGACCAAGGGAGATAGGATACATTTATAATAAAGGTGCACTTGTGGTAAATGGGCCTAGACATAGTCCTTCCTTGATCATGACAAGGAATAATATGGACTCGAGGTGCTTGAAGTGATTTGCACGTGTCAGTTAGCATTAGGCTAACATTCACTCACAGGGGTGTACTTGTGGTAAAATATCATGGTGTGGTCTTTGTACTAGTCATGGTGATTTGACAAGGAATGATAAATACTCAATATGCTAAATGATATTACATGCGGACCCAGAGTGAGCCTGATCTTAGAGAGAGTTAATTTGGCTCAGAGGGAGAGCCAAGAAGGAGTTTCTCCTCGGTTTAGGTGGGAGAGATACGTCTCCCAAGATTGACAGACAAGTGTCATGAGTCTAGGGTGAAGTTTGTATACTTCAAAGACAAGCTTGGCACGATGCATAATGTCTCCCTTGTTGAGAGGGAGTGTTTATGTTTGGAAAACATCGGGAAGCCATTCTCTTAGAATAATAATTAATAATATAATTATTGATTATTAAATATCATATATAATAAGTAAATGATAATAATAAATAGTTATTGATTATTCAAGGGACACATCCTTTCATGGATGGTCACCATATGTTCCCTATATATG
>ML801473.1:24233-53823 GCA_009831015.1 Picea engelmannii | reverse complement strand
ATCATTTAAATAATGATTTCTTCTTTTAGGTCACTTTGACTTCTTTGACCTTGGGGGCTTCAAACCTTCATGTGGGGGTCCTTCATCTTCATAAGGCCATAACTCTCAAACCATGAGGAGTTATGTGACATTCCACATACCACCAGAAATGGAATGACAAGCACCATCCATCTAGGATAGTTTCACCAACAATTTCCTTGATCTTCATCTCGTTATTCCTCATACAAGCATGGGTCCTCCAACCATTCTTCTAGGATAACTCAATCCGTAAAGCATCTTCCTGTGAGGTATTTAACCATAAGGGGACCACTTTGGAGTTCATCCGTTTGTGCACCTTATCAATTATGATAAGACAATAATGAGTCATCTATACATTTTTCCAACAATGCATCATATACCAATGAAACCACATCGATCCATCTTCATCATGTATCAATGACAACTCATTGATCCATCTTCATCTATGCATTCTCATCAAGGACAATACATATTATATTACATCAATCATCAATTAATCAATCCTTTGACATCAATCAATCACTTGACATCAATCAATCAAACCATTGGCATCAATGACAACATGATCCAACAATTGTTCCATTACTCTCAACAACAAGCCACCCTTGAGTTGGGGCTATGAGTCCACAAGGAGGTCTATCCCTCTTGGTTGTCTACTATCCACAAACAACAACCCAAAACCCATGTTCTAACTCCTACAACAATTCCAACTTGCCAACTCTCTTTCCCATAAACCTACACAACCCAAAGAATGGGATCCCCTTCTCTGCCACATAGTCCCTCGAGCTATCCCACTTCCCACCAGGGCTCCAAAACAAGGTTGGCGAGGAAATATAACAGTTGGGGAGTTCGAGAATCTTAGTTGTAAAAATGGAGTACTCACAACAACCTTTTCAAGGCTCTTAAGCAATTTCTTTGCATGAAATACTCTTATGGGCACACACCTGATTTTTAGCATCAAACTCAACCCTCACATGGTTTCTCTCATACACAACATGGCTAGTGAAATTTTTAGCACCCAACTCCCCTTTTTTATCCCAAAAATCAGATTATAAAAAATGTCCCCCAAAACCCACTCGATCTTCCTTTTCTCCCATGCAAGCTTTGACTCTCACATTTCCCAAAAAGTGGTTGTACTTAGCCCATGCTATCATAAATTAGTGAGATGACCTTTCCCACCAACCACTCTTACATGCATTCGGTATCTATTTTGATAATTCAAAGGAGGTAAACATTAATAATACAATGACTTAGACTAATAGGCATGTGAAACCCCTTGGACCCCCTTTAGCCCCCTCTCTTGTGGAATCATAGGCCCCCGATCATTATCATCCCTCTCGTATCCCAACTAATGGTTTACTTTTCTTAATAATTACAATGTGCAATTTACATAGCTTGACCCTCAACCATATCAATCTGTATAGGCTCTCCGACCCAAAACATATCGACTCACTAGCCTAAATCGCATTTGCACAATTACATCATAAATCACGGGGATTAAAACCAAGGATATTACAATATGGTGGTGGTTACAATGTTATTGATCAGGATTGTGATTATTAAGATCTAGATTGTGGTGGGGATGTATATGTTATATTACAATCCAAAAGCATGTATTTGCATCATATTGACTTGTTTGATGGATTGGTGTTGAGATGTGATGATACATACAACATTTTGTCTTTTGTATAGACGGGGATCACCAAACTTGTTTCTTATGATATTAGTATCTACCACGTAAATTTTACTTTTTTATTTACTTTTCTATGATGCTGTCTATGACATGATGATATTGACATTATATTTTGACTTCTTTTAATTAAATATGGTGATTATCATGACATTATCAATCTTACCTTGCTTAAATATATTGGAAGTTGTAGGTGTGTTTTTATGATGAATTTCTATGGTGATATTGCTATTTTTACCTTGTTTATAATATATGAGCTTGTTTTGATGGATGTGCATTTCATTTTACTTTGAATGAATGTTATTCATTCTCGTCAAAAGTCTAAATATGTCTTATGGTGTAAAATTTAATTGAGATATTTGTTTAATATTTTTATAATTTATTTTAAAATTTTGATATACTTCATTAACATAATTTAAATTAATGAAATGGATATAATAACATTTACATTTAAATATTAAATTTATCTCAATACAAATTCATCTATGCAATGGTTGCAAACAAATAAGCAATATTAGAAGCAAAACTTGATGTTAAAATAAAAGAAAAACTTGGTACTAATATGGAAGTTGAACCTGGTGCAAAATATGTGTTAAAGTGGAGGCTAAACACAATATTAAAGTGGAAGCTATAAAGGAAGCAAAACTCAATGTTAAAGTGGAAGCAAGTCTTGGCACTCACATGGAAGCAAAAGTCTATGCTAAACCATAAGCAACATACAATTTTAAAGTGTAATCAAAACAAAAGCAAAAATAGAGACAAACTTTTGTGCTAAAGTGGAAGCAAAACCCGATGCTAAAATGGAAGCAAAAATCTACACTAAACCAAAATCTACAATTGGTGCTAAATTGGAAGCAAAACTTAGTGCTAAACTGGAAGCACCATTTGGTATTAAAGTGGAAGCAAAACTTGGTTTCAAAAAAGAAACAAAACTTGGCACTAAACTGGAAACAACAACTGATGTTAAAGTGGATGTCAAACTTGCATCAAAATGAAAGGCAAACTCAATGCAAAATTGAGCGCTATATAGGAAGCAAAATTAGGCGCTAAAGCAGAAGCTATACTAGAATCAAAGGTTGGTGTTGTAGTGGACACAATTTTGGATTTTTTCTAGCACATACAAACCAAGAAAATGATACCTTTGGTAATAAACCGAAAGCTATATTTGAAGCAATATCAGGTGTTAAATCCAACTCTACATTAAGCATTTTTTATGGTGCTATAGTTGGCACTAGAACTGCTTGTCGGTGTTAAAATCGTTGCTAAAACCAACACAAATATCGACAAAGTGAAAATTCAACGCAAATGTAGGGTTATAATACAAAAAACACAATAGTGTTGATTCTACATCAAGGAAATGCTCTAACTTGGAAAAAAATTGCACTAAAATTTAGTGCTAATGGCATGTTTTGTTGTAGTAATATGTGTGTGTGTGTATATATATATGTTATGTATATTTAATACACACACACATATAGCTTGTTGGATTATGGTTTAGTGGGAACTTGGAGGAGTTGTGATGATGACCTAGGTTCAAATTTTGGTGGGTATGCTCCCACTTTGTGTGTTGTTTGTCAATTATGCTTCCTCATGTTTGTTTGTTTTCTCAAGTAAAAGGACTATTATGTAGATTAACATTCTTGTCTATATCTCTGTGAGTGGTGTTGATTGAAATTGATGTATCATCTATTTATTATATAATGACACCCTCTTCTTGCCATAATTGAGTCGAGATCACATTAACACCAGGTTTTCAACCCATTGGTATGTTTCCCAACTGCATGTGTGTGTGTCTGTGTGCGCACACGCGTGTGTCTTCAAAGTTCAATGCTTCAATCTTTGATATTCATAATTAAATTTTAATTCCTTTGTGAAACATTAACAAGCATGAAGGAGAAGTTAGGATATTTGAGAGTGGAGGAAGTGTGAACTCCAAGAAAAGACAAAATTTTCAACTTATTGGGTAAGTGCATTTGTTTTTTAGCCTTGATGTTCAACAACCTTATGGTAAGTTCCCACTTCTCTCATAATTTCAACATTTCTCCAATATTATCAATTGTAAGTTCGCTTTCTAAATACATATGTATGTATGAATAATAAACAAATTCATTTGTAATGAATTTTGTGTTTAACAAACAAAGATAAATAACAAATTTCAACATTGTATTTGACATATGTATTTTCACTTGAAGAGTAGTTACTTATTTGATGGGAATTTAGGTAAAGATCACGTTTTCATAATGATAGAGAAAGTTCTTAATTTAATTTGATATAATGTCTACAAGTTAGAAAGGTTGGGATTTGGGAAGGAAGGTATACAAAAGGAAAAAAGAGAAATTTAAAATAAATCTAAAAAAGGGTAAGCAAGTACATGAGGAGTTAGAAAAATATAAGGAGTTAGATTTGAGAAATAAGATATTACAAAGAGGAAATAGAAAATTTAAATCAATGCTAAAAGAAGTGGAAACAACTACATTAACATTTAATATTGGTTCGAGGAGTTAAAAAAGATAAATAATTAAGAGATATAAGATTGAGCTTGGTCAAAGTCCCATGACGAAATATAAGGAGAATAAGCATCCCATGAAGAAATATGAAGAGAATAAATATGAAGAGAATAGGTTCTTTTAATATTTGAGGTGATAAAAAAGTTACTAAACACAGTAATGAATTTGTATTATGAGCAAGACTTTATGCTTTAGTTTGTAGAAAATATTTGATGTTGAGTTCTCTTTCAAAAGTCACCAAGATTCATATATTTATGCTAATCCATGTGAATAACGAGAAAGTAGGACAACAGATTCTATATGGAACTAGATTTGGATATATGATGATTTTTTTTATTGTAGAAATACAATAAGTTATTTAATAGAAATGCAATATACCTTTCCAAAATCTCAATGTATGAGGATCTCTAACAAAAATAAACAATCAAATACACCTATTTTATGATATCCTAAAATATTATTGATGAAAATGAGTTCTCATTCTCTTCCCTTACCTTCTATTTAAAGAAACAATAATACCTTTTTGCTTTTCAAAGCAAGATAAAACCATTCACATCCTATCTCATCTAACAATTATTGTGTTTAAGTAATGATCAATTATTGTGTTTAAGTAATGATCGTGTAATTAGCAAACCATAAATAATGTATAAACTTACTTTAGGTTTAAGAGTAGTTTTACCTCGATCTCCCTCTTGAAACCCTTTGTTCCTCCCTAATTAAGTCATTGCTAAAGTTACCCAAATTTGAATCACTTCCAGAACTAAAGGAACTAAACTAAACTTACTACCTTACACATCATTACTACCTTACACATCACTGTAAACATAATAAATTGTTTTTAACATGCAATGTAAATTGTTTTTTGATTTTCAATTATTATTTATGTGATGTTGCAAATTATCCTAATACAATGATATATCTTTATGTGGAGATTCATCCTACATTTTAATCCACATTAAAATGTACACATTGTGTCCATAGTGAGTTTAAAATCAAATACCGTCATCACAAAAAATGATGTGTGAAGGAAACAACTTCTAATGCACATACCATAGTGAATTTTGAGATTTCTTTATAAGAAATTTAAGTTCAACTCCTGTTTGTAATTTTCGCCTTTAACATTTTTATTATAAAGTTATTGAAATAATGACAAAACTAATAATAATGGATATCTTACTAAAATACCTAGATCAAAATAATGTCATAACAAAATAGATGCATATTAGAATAATCAAACCTGGTTGCATCATTCCTCTGAATGTGTTGGATATGATATCCTTCTGGATATATGGCAAGATATCCCTTCTCCTACAAATACCCTTTAAATCTTAACAATTTAAACATATGTGAGTACATACCTCTGATTATTATTTGCAGTTAGTGGCACCATCTGGTAGCAACGGTAATAATTACCAACCCTTTTAAAACCTTCAAGGGTGACTACAACTGGTACTGGTGTTGATACTTCAACTAATACTGTAACTGATTCTAAAATTGCAACTGCAACTGCAACTGCAACTGCAACTGCAACTGCAACTTAGGGTTTTATGAGAAAACCCTAATTTTTCAAACTTCAAATTTTGAAATTCCGATCCAGGGACTAGATGCGTCGGGCTGAGATGAGTTTGCAGGAGCTGTTAGATTTCAAAAATTTCAAGTTTTCCCCCTTGAAACTTGACCTGCGGAAATATGGACTGGTACTTCTGGTACTGGTTCTGGTTTCCTGGTTTTTCTGGTTTTCTGGTACTTCTAGTTTTCTGGTACCAGTCAAAACTAGGGTTTGACTTTTCGGAGGCTTTGTCCAAGGTGCGCTCAAGCTGCCAAAAGATTCACTAGGGTAGGGCACACTTTTCTAGATGTTTTTTAGGCAAAAAATCCTCTCCAACAAAAAGCCCTAATTTTCTTGTATGACAACAGTGACGTTTTTGCTTATCCAGTGAAAGGTGCTCTCTTCAACTTAGCTTTGATACCATGTTAAGTTTTGATCTATTATTAGGTTTCTTTTCAATTTACTAGATAACCATAACATAGGTAAGATCACTGAGAGAAACACAATCACAAGATACACATCATTTATCCTGGGAAACCCTCATGGGGGAGAAAACCCAGCAAAAACTTCCTTAATATAGATAGCCGATACAATGCCAAGACAATAAACCAAAACACTAGAGAATATCCAACATTGAGCAATGTGCCTCTCTCTTCATTCTTCTCCCAACTACAACTCTCCAAACTTGCGCACTTGATGAGTGAATGAGTGAGTGAGATAATAAGGCGATGGCTTCCTTTATTTATACTAGTTGGCAGGCGTTGGAAATGTGTCTCTTCACTGGGCAGGGCCGAATTGTCTTCTTAGTGGTTAAAACCACTTTAATTAGGCCCGGGAATCGACTTCTTAATTTGCATAATACAATTAGGGTTTGACCAATCCACAAAAGGGGATTTGGTCAATTACAATGCTCGACATGATCAATCCACAAAAGGGGATTGATCTAATGAATAATGACTCAATAATAAATAGAATACTCTTTGCAGTTACAATATTTCAACAATAACAATATTCACTTTCATACAACAATTATCATAGAATAACTATACACTGAAAATATCAACTATAACAATGCTAAAGAAATAACAAGATCTAGAAATATTAACCATGCACAATAGACACAAGAAGACAACAAAATAACACAAGAGTTTATCCTCAGAAACCCAAATTTGGGAGAAAACCCAACAACCTTTCTCTAGAAGAATTTAGTCCAAGATATTACCAGTACATCACCAACAATAGCCAAAATACCATACAAAGAAGATCCTCCCCAAGGATAGCATCACCAAGACCTAGCTACTCAATAATAGGAGTGGGCTAACTCAGGAGCAATCTTCCCTCCCGAGTTACTTTTTTGGTAGGTTTTCCGACGATGCGGTTTTAAATTTTCGGCCAATCCAGAACTTTGATCGATTTTCTGAGCATATGGGTTGGTTTAAAATGGGGCAAAACCCTTAGGGTAGCATTCTGAAATGCATGGAACTTTGATGCATGTGAAAATCGGGCTACCCATGAAAATTTGGTCGGATTTAGGTCCATTTTTTCCTGAAAAACGAGTATGTTTTTTCTCAAGTTAGCCTACTCCCTCAATAATATGACCAAGAATAACCAAGAAAGATATTCTCCAAGTGTGGCACACTCTCCAAGATAACTAGTAACCCAAAAAATAGTGAAACTGCCAAAACTGCAGCTACAACTGCTTTGTGTGCATTGCAGAAGGAGTTGTCTGCTTGCCAAAATGAAATGAGCCAGTCCTATATTTATACTGATCTAGGCACCAGTCTGGGGCTGACTTCTTATTTATGGGTCTTCAAATTTATTATTATTTTTCATGTGGGTTGACTTCTCTTCCCGGGTCTTCAACTTCTTCCTGGGACTTCTATAATGGTGTAGATGGGTCTTCTTGTACTTTCTTGTGGAGAATTACTGCTCGAAGTTGCAAATCTCCAACACTCCCTCTCAACGAGGGAGGCATTCTCCATACTTGGATTTATTCTGTCATATAAAGGTTGTCTTCATGAGCCATGTTGATGTGCCATCTATGCACATGCATTCCATCCCAGAATGTGCATGTGATAGCATCTCGAGTCCATCCACTCTTTGACAGGAGAAGGACTACACCTAGGTCATTCACCACTAGCAAAGCCTCGTTAGTGAATGAATCATTACCCTTGGTCATATCAACACTAGCATAGCCCCGTGCATGACCAATCTGGGATAATATCTGCCTTATGCTTATCTGGGCCACTCATCACTAGCAAAGCCCCGTGGATGAGTGAATCATTCTCCTTTGGTCATATCATTACTAGCATAGCCACTTGCATGACCAATATAGAAAGAATGTCTACCCGAACCTGGAGAACATCAACATACCTGGGCCATTCACCACTAGCAGAGCCCCATGAGTGAATTAGTCATTCTCCCCTTGGTCATATCAACACTAGCATAGCCCCGTGCATGACCAATCTGGGGGAACGTCTTCCCGATGTTATCAACATACCTGGGCCATTCACCACTAGAAGAGACCCATGAGTGAATGAATCATTCTTCCTTGGTCATGTCAACACTAGCATAGCCCCGTGCATGACCAATCTGGGAGAACGCATGCCCGATGATGAAACATCAATGCTCATCACTAGCCAAATCAATATGGCTAATCCTGTGTATCATCCTCCTCAGCCACATCAACATGGCCACTCTGGAAGGATATCTGTAATCTTCTCATCTGTGGATAAGGACTGGAGCTTCACTGCACCCTTCTATACCATGTCTCGGATGAAGTCCTGCAAGAAGTTTCCAAAGCCACACTACTTCACGACTTGCGATACTGGTTGTGGCATACTTCATCTATGTTCTAATGAGTGCTACAGAAGCTTGCTTCCAGCTTATCCTGGAAATTGTATCTGATTCCAAGTTGAAGCAGCACCCTGAGGTGCTCAATCTGTCTACTGCACTCTCTGCTCAATCATAATCTATATATCTCTGCAGCCTTACTTCATCACCTGAGATAAATCACATCCAACTATGCTTCGCTGCCACCCACTGGAACTGCCTTGGCTTCAACCAAATACTTGCTTAGTGTAACACCATGTTTCCCCCAGCTTGTAATTGATCATAAAATAGGATTACCATGCTAAGGCATGTGGACGATGTAAATGTATTATTGTTAAATATCCCATAATTGACTGTTGGGGGGGGTAAAGCTATGAAGTACGAGCCATGATATCTCTAGAGGAAAGAAATCAATTAATGACGAGAGGACCCATGGTTTAATTATCAATGACCCCCATGAAAGAAAGCATGGTTTATCTACAGAATGTCAACCCGAAGTACCATAGAGACTTGCAAACCTGAGCTTCCTTCTGGCAGAAGGAACGAGACAGGTCAGAAACCTTCCAAAGGAGGGAAGGTAAGATAGATACGACAGATATCGAGAGAGGGGAGACAACAGATGAGAATGGGAACTTGATGTTGAGGAAGCATCTGATAAAACTTACAGGGTCGTTGTGATACAGAGATTCAGAACACGACCTGAAGAACCAAAACGCGATCTTGATGCTGAGGAAGCATCTGATAAATCTCTCAGGGTCACTGTGACAGAGAGAAGGTCTTTGAGAGATGGCATAGTTCCCTAGTGATATCATGGCTTGGCATGGGGGTGTCCAGAGTGCTAATAATGAATTCCTTTGAGACTATGGTTGGGTGGAAAGGCACACACCCACAGTCAGTTAGATGGCTGCAACTTGTGATAGATAAATATTCTCCTACCCTGTGTAATTAAGCTGCAAATGTGTAATGAAATTGGATATACTGTGAACGTTTTCAGGGATGTGCATGATTGCATAATGGTTATATTGTATCCCTTTTATGTCTTCTTGATTGTTTAATTAGGCAAGTAGGAAATTGTATGAATTGAACGTGTTTTTATACTCGTAAATGCCTGCATCCTGTGGTGGCTTAAGCTAGAGCCACAAAATGTGAGTTCGTCAACCTTAGGTACAGTTTCATGTACACATGTCGACCCTCCTAGTCGTTCTGAGTCCCTTGGAGGATGAAGTTGTTAAGCTCAGGAGAGGTAGTGCATATATGTACAGGCTCTCTGTGAGGCAAGTAGAGACCAAGAACCACTTAAGTTCTAGACTTGATGAAGGAGCGCAAGAGGTGTGAAAAAGACCCTTCTAAGTGTTAAGTCCAGTAGAAAGAGCACAACGCTCTTAAGTCCTTCATAACTGATGAATCTTAGGAAGGATAGGGAGATTCAAGTATCGAAAGGGAATATTCTTTCATTTGGAAGATGAATGGATGAGATCCATTCGGGAGGATCCGAGGTCTATCATGACTGTTAGGTTTGAAGAAGGAGCATAGGCATTAACGCCTCGACTCCTTCAGCCTTTGCAAGTTTGTCGAATGTTGGTAATCATCGTGAAGGGGACAGATCCTTTGAAGTCTAAAACCCGAAATAGCGATGTGATCTGAACCATAGATCGAAGGATCTATCGGGAACCTCCTTGACCATCAGATTGGAGATATTGGAGTTCACACGTCAGGAGAATCGCACGTTGGTGAAATTAAAATTCTAAAACCCGAAGTTGATATGTAATATGGACTGTTGGATTGAGGAAGGTCGTGGACCATCGATCTGACGCGAGCGGATTAACACAAGGAGTGCATGGGAATTCAAAATCCCCTAAGGATCAAGCTTAGAAGGGATAGCACTTTTCAAAAGTGTCGATGAGATCCAAGGATACAGACTCGTAGGAGAAGCAAAGTTCGAGGCCTTTGAATACTTAGAAAATATTCTAAGTAGGAGGAGAATTCAGGAGGCGAATAACCGAGGAGTTGAGAGCCGCAACAATCCTAGCCATCCATCGAGACAAGACATGTGGTGGGAGATCAACATTTCGTTGACTCACAAATAGGGAAAGTCAAAGGCAGAGTTGTGAGAAGTCATGAGTTGATTTGAACCATTGGATCATGAGAGGAGCATGGACCATAGATCTGGTCCCGAGGAACTTAAAAAAAACAGGAGTCAGAAGAAGAGAGGTGAGAGTCCTCCAACCTCGTGAAACCCGAAGTCCTGAAGCGCTCAAAAGATTGGCCCCATGTCATATTGAGTGGTCACATTTACAAAGATTTAAGGGAGGAGCTAATATGCGCTAGGCTCTAGTTCGGGAGTTCGAGAGTCGGGAGAGTCAGGGTCGACTCACATGCAAATAACCGACTTGCGAAGTCGCGAATCATATTTTGGATAGGCGTATGGTCACAGCCTGAGGTCATATGAATGAAGGGGCTAGCCTGGAAAGCTAGCGCCCGTTGCTCAAATCCTTTAAAGGGGCTAGGAAAGAGCCCGCGGGTTTGGAAGAAATTGCAATATGAAGAAAAGGGGAGACTAGAGAGAGTTAAGGAAAGCGAAATTATGATACCCCACCCCTTAAAAAAGCACTTAGGGGTCGGGTGTGTTACAAATTGGTATCAGAGTATGGTAACAACACTTGGCCTTGGGCTCATGCATGAGTCGTATGAAAATATTCTTGAAGTACTTTAAGGAAGCCTATCATTTCTTTGGGAAATGATTGCCGATCCTACAGGAGTGGGATTATGTTGAAGAACACTAATATTTAAACTAAAATAGCAATGTGAACGGATGGAAAGAATTCATAGCATTAATGATTACTGCTTTAATGAAGGGTTAAACCTATTATAGGTGTATAACCCCTCACGATCAGAGGAATGAGTCTGGTGACCATTCCCTGAAAAGGGAGAGCATTCAAACGAATTTTGTTTCTGGGTACATAAATTGTTGGATAGGTTTTTTCTAATCAAGTTGATAAACGAAGCTATAGAATTATAGAGTGATTGAGTGAGAAATCAAAACAACCTCCCTTGCTTGGTGGATAGGAAAACTAATCTGCCTGAGTTCTCGTGGGAGGAGGAGAATGGCCTCCGTCCCTGACTATGTTGAATAGGAGGAAAAAAAAACTCTAGATGTAATGGTAAAGACTGATCTTGACCTAAAGATACTCTGGATTTCTGAACTAGGATACTTAGTAAGTATTCCAAATGGTATTAGAAATTATTGTTAAAGATAAGATAAAATGGTTGACTAAATGTTGATCCTGAATGTGTTAAACGAAGTGTTGGGGCACTTATAGAATCCCAAGGGGTTAGATTGACATCCAGTGGTGGATGGTAGCCATATAGATATAATTGGAAGCTAGTTTGGCTGATTCTGTTACCTTGGGCATGGTTATAATTTCCCAGAATGTATTTATAAGTTGGGTAATGTTCCAAGGAGGTTGAGGCAAAAATGTTTTCTTGATAGCTGTTACCGTATAAAAAGGGAACATGGTTATGAATATGTCTGATTCGACATCCATGTGGATGTCATGTGAATGTCTGCAATCTCTCAACTGAGAGGGAAACTTAGCGTTGAGTGTTCCTATGAGGCTTGTCATAAGGATGAATTGGAAGATCCTTGGGAGAAGGATATAGAAGTCTGATATGTCCATGTGTGTGAATGACATGGAAAAGGGTGCAAGCAATGAACTTGCATGATGAATGTTTGGTTAGGCTTGTATGTGTTTATGCTTGAGTGCATGGATTTAATGCATTGTGAAACTTCTTGACATGAATCCTGATAGTAATACCAATTAGGTATGAAAGATATTAAATGTGAAAGTGATGCACATGTATGATGTAAGAGTATAGGTATACTAAAGGCACGAGGTGACTGCCTAAAAGAGTGAAATAAGAGACAAGCATTGCACTTGCCAATATTGAATGAATACCATGGATTCATGGTTGACTCCATTCTGAAGAATCATGAAGTTTATGTTTTGAATGATAGCTTAAGGGGAATGTACTCCATTTCCCCAGGAAAGGCCAACATAAGTGAATGAAAGAGTAAATGAGGAAGGATGGTTTGTTGTTAGGATAAGAGGCAAATGATTATGCTTGAGATTCACATGAGAATGATTTTGAACAATCATGAGTTGACTAATTTTAAAGTAGATATGTATGTAGGTTGTGAAATATAACCATGACATCTACACATAGGATTTTGATTATGTATATGGTTAAGTACATCATGGATGTAAGTTAACAAAACTAGAATATGTGTGGATACATAATTTGGATGCATGACACATATGCATGTTTATATTCTTTATGGAATAGTTCGTAAACAGTTGAAGCAACTCAAGGTTGAGGCCATCACAAATAGTGATGGATATGCAATAAGGAAGTTTCATATTAAGGGAGTTCCCTGTGGAGGAACTATGTGAAGACTCTGTCAGGAGGATAGAGTCACAACCTTAATAATTGTTGAGAATTAAGCAGTGAGCTACAAGCTTATATATATACATATATGTATATAAGAATCCTGTATTACATTTTGAAAGAATCATGTAATGAATAAAAGACTAATTAATGAATAAAGGAGTATGTTTGATTGAATAGGCTTAGTTAAAGCCATGTTGAAAAAAGGCAGTGAGGCCTTTAGAGATAACTCAGCTGGGCTGAAAAGTCCTAGGCTATATAGAAAGAATTGGAAGAAGGGGAGAGCCCCTAACTCCTTTCTTGTTATGTGTTATGTTTCCTCTGGATTGAGAAAGCTGAATTTACTAATAAAAGTAAATGTTTTGACACCATAGTGACGATGATTGTATTACTGCAAAAACAGTTGAGAACTATCTATATTGCATTCATGAAAACCTTTGAGGATAATGTGATAAAGAGAATAAATATATGCTATGACATTTTGAAGATGTTTTATGGATTTGAATGTATGATACATGCATTTTAAATTGATATTAAAACCAATGATACATGTTGTGTATAGAAAGGGATTGGAACTGTTGAGGAAGACGGTTACCAATGATGGGCAACCTCAAGCAGAGGATGACCATGGGAAGGCTACGGTTGAAAGATTATTGACATGACTGTAAGAATCTTGCTAAAGCACTACTGATGAGGTAAAAATCAGAAAGAGGGTGCTAGCAACCAAGAACATGTATAAAAATGTTCATGCTTATGTGGCTCAAGGTATGAAAAGATTGGGTGAGAATCCCTTATGAAATATTTTATTGTCTCATGTTATGCATGAAATTTTGAAAGGGCAGTTGTATGCCATGGATACCCAAGTAGGGTATGATTCAGGAAGCAGAACCCGGATGTTGGAGGTGTGAACCTCTGGCAATGAAGACTGATTGTATGATGCAGGAACATCTGAACCAAATGATCTCTGTTGACTCAAAAGGTCAAAAACCTTTGCTAAAAGATTGTAGAAATCCATTCAATCAACTACAGATCGAGATCGTGAGGATCGCAAGAGAAAACCCTGATTGAATCAAGTTAATCAAGAACCTGACAGTGGAAGTGAACATGACCCGTTCATCAGAAATAAATCGATCTCAGTCGTCAGATCAATTTCAATCTCCACTAGAGTTAACAGATCAAACACTATTCGTTCGATAAGATCGCCGACCTGTATTCATTGTGGAGATCGGAAGGAGAATTAAACCGCGAGATGGTTGAGGTCCCACAATCCTTTGCAGCCGTTAGATTTGAGAGAAGACAGATATGCATCGTCAATTTGTAGGCAAGGGGTGTAGTGAGGATCATAGCGCCTGGACACAGGAGCTAAAAGGATAGCACTTGAAAAGAATAGAGTCAAGGTCACAACTCTTGGTCACATGAAGAGAAAACGGAGTTCCTCCAGGCTAGTCAAGGAACATAGAGTTTAGTACTCTACGATTAGACAATGGTTGTGGGGACTGGATCTATGGGAATCAAGGTGCTCATAGTTAGCACGTTGCATGGAATGCATTGAGGGAATGCATATTTACAGAAGAGGGAAGACGACAGATTTACCATTAAGGAAGGATGACCTTCCAATACTCTACTTAAGTTATAGAGGTATTAAGGAAAATATATTTTCTTGGGTGGTCATGAGTGTTGGCACCCTGGTTACTAATGAAGGTAGAATGATTGGGTTCATTCACGTGAGACTTTTAAGTTTCATGTGTACTGATTTGGGATCGTGATTGACCTATAACAGGAAGCATGATCTTGCTGTAAGAGTGAATGTGAATGAATAATCCATATGGTGAAGAGGTTGGTTAAACTGAGGTTGGTTAAACTCCAACACACTATAGCAGGGTACTTGTCACCGAGTGTGAAAAACGTGAAATCAATGCAAGAGTGCATTAAGTATGAATGTGGCCATGAATATTGGCACATTTGTTAAAATCCTTTGAAATGTTGAATTACGTTTTGAAAGGTTTGGTATGTTTAAATGAGGCATAGGCAAGGATTGAGATCCCCTTTTTATGTTTATGTAGATGTGATGAACTGCTAGTATGCATGGTTTTGAATACACACACACACACACACACACACACACACACACACACACATATACATGGATGCATGAGAGACTAACAGTTTGTTTGGTTGTGTAAAGAATGAACTGCAGGAGGAAAATGGTCTTGGATATGGAAGTGTTGTAAGCCCATAAGGAAGACCAACTTCCCGCTGATCCAAACTACAAGGAATGGTAATTCCTTTTTGAGAAAGTGAATTGGATTGTTAGTATGCACAATTATGAAATTGTTTATGAGCCACTGCAAGTATGCGACGAAAATATAGTGTGCATGAAAACTAACAATTTGTTTGGCTGAGGAAAGTTGACTTGCAGAAAGAAAGAGTCTTGGATATGGCAATGTTGTAAGCCCATAAGGAAGACCGATTTCCTGTTGAGCTAAATTTCTATGGGGAAGAAAGTCCCATGCTTGTGAATTTGGTTCCATGCAGAACAAATTTGAAAACAAACGAAGAGATCGGAAAATTTGTGGGTGACAGATTTGCAATAAAATTATGAAATTTAGAATTTATAATGATGTCTCATGACTTTTGTATACCTGTGATACATGTGAGAATAAAAGATCTGTCTAGAAAGGACAAATGAAGGCTGTGAAGCTGAAGAGCATGAAAGAGGCCACTGTTGAGACATGAGAACCCCGTGGTAAGTCATGATCGCCTGGAATATGTTGTGTTGAGGTAACACAAGCCAAAGGGACGCCTCAACATAGAAAGTCTGAGGGATGCCTCGACTGTAAGGCTTGATAAAATATTTGGAATTATTCCTGTGCGAGAAAACCTTGGCAAGGCAAGATGGATCACCTGAGGGACTGTATAACAGAGAAGGGGATGCTTGAGCCTACGCCTGGAGGGTGAGTGGACACAAAAAAGAGGAGACCTTGATAGTTCTTGTAAACTATTGATTGGGATCATGCACACAATGGGTATGTCCAGGAAAAACAATGAGCCTGGATAACAAGGAAGTCATGTGGATGCAAACCCACGAACTGCACAAATAATTATTGTGCTAGATTATGAAATTTTCCTCTAGAATTTTGAACATCAGTAAGATGTTTTCACATAAAATTGTGATTAATGTGCTTGTTATCCAAGAATTATTGAAGGTAGGTGATGAAGACTAAGGTTCTGAAAAAGGAGCCGACCGAGGACGAAGGTCAAGACTTCTAAAGTGGTTGAATGAGAAAGGCATAACAAATGTTTCTGAGAAAGAACATCGAGGATGGTGTTCCTTTAAGGGGGAGGGAATTGTAACACCCCATTTCCCCCAGCTTGTAATTGATCATAAAATAGGATTACCAGGCTAAGGCATGTGGATGATGTAAATGTATTATTGTTAAATTGCCCATAACTGACTGTTGGGGGGGTGAAGCCTTGAAGTATGAGCCATGATATCTCTAGAGGAAAGAAATCAATTAATGACAAGAGGACCAGTGGTTGAATTATCAACCACCCCCGTGAATGGAAGCATGGTCTAGCTGCAGGATGTCATCCTGAAGTACCACAGAGACCTGTAGACCCGAGCTTCCTTATGACAGAAGGAACAAGATAGGTCAGAAACCTTCCAAAGGAGGGAATGTAAGATAGATACGAAAACAACGAGAGAGGGGAGACACCAGACGAGAACGCGAGCTTGATGCTGAGGAAGAATCTAATAAACCTTGCAGGGTCGTTGTGATAGAGAGAGTCAGAACATGACTTGAAAAAACAGAACGCGAGCTTGATGCTAAGGAAGCATCTGATAAACCTCATAGGGTCGCTATGACAGAGAGAAGGTCTCTGAGAGATGGCATAGTTCCCCAGTGATATCATGGCTTGGCACGGGGGTGGATAGAGTGCTAAGAATGAATGCCTCTGAGCCTATGGTTGGGTGGAAATGCACACACCCACAGTCAGTTAGATGGCTGCAACTTGTAATAGATAAGTATTCTCCTACCCTGTGTAATTAAGCTATAATTGTATAATGAAATTGGATATACTGTGAATGTTTTCAGGGATGTGCATGATTTCTTAATGGTTATAATGTATCCCTTTTATGTCTGCTTGATTGTGTAATTAGGCAAGTAGGAAATTGTATGAATTGGACATGTTTTTATACTCGTAAATGATTGCGTCCTGTGGTGGCTTAAGGTAGAGCCACAAACTGTGAGTTCATCGACCTTAGGTATAGTTTCATGTACGCATGTCGACCCTCCTAGTTGTTCTGAGTCCCTTGGAGGATGGAGTTGTTAAACTTAGGAGAGGTAGTGCAGATATGCATAGGCTCTCTGTGAAGCAAGAAGAGACTGAGAACCACTTAAGTTCTAGACTTGATGAGGGAGTGAAAGAGGTGTGCAAAAGACCCTTCTAAGTGTTAAGTCCAGGATAAAGAGAATAACACTCTTAAGTCCTTCATAAATAACGAAGCTCAGAAAGGATAGCGAGATTCAAGTATGAAAGGGAATATACTTTCGTTTTGAAGATTAATGGATAAGATCCGTTCAAGAGGATCCAAGGTCTGTCATGACCATTAGATTTGAAGAAGGAGAGCAGGCATTAACGTCTCGACTCCTTTAGCCTTTAAAAGTTTGACGAATGTTGGTAATCATCACGAAGGGGACGAATCCTTTGAAGTCTGAAACCCGAAGTAGCGATGTGATCTAGACTGTAGATCCATGGATCTATCAGGAACCTCCTTGACTGTCGGATTGGCAAGATCAGAATTTGCACATTAGGAGAATCTCACGTTGGCGCGATTAAAATTATGAAACCCGAAGTTGCGATGTAATATGGACCGTTGCATCAAGGAAGGTCGTGGATCATCGATTTGACATGAGCAAATTAATGCAAGGAGTGCATGGGAATTCAAAATCCCCTAAGGATCAAGCTCATAAGGGATAACACTTTTCATAAGTGTCGATGAGATCTAAGGATATGGACTCGTAGGAGAAGAAAAGGTCGAGGCCTTTGAATACTTAGAAAATATTCTAAGTCGAAGGAGAAGTCAAGAGGTGAATACTCGAGGAGTTGAGAGCCACATAAATCATAGCCATCCATCGAGACAAGACACGTGGTGGGAGATCATCATTTCGCTGACTCACAAATCGGGAAATTCAAAGCAAGAGTTGTGAGAACTTGCAGAGTCCGAACTTGCGAGTTGATATGAACCGTTGGATTGCAAGAGGGGCGTGGACCATAGATTTGGTCCCGAGGAACTTTGAAAAAATGAGAGTCGGAAGAAGAGAGGTGAATCGTCCTCCAACCTCACGAAATGAAAAGTCCCGAAGCACTCAAAAGATTGGTACCAGGTCATACCGAGGGGTCACATTGACAAATATTTAAGGGAGGAGCTAGTACATGCTAAGCTCTAGTTTGAGAGTTCGGGAGTTGGGAGAGTCAGTGTCGGGTCACATGAAAATACACGACCTGCGAAGTCACGAAGCACCTTTTGGATAGGCGTGTGGTCACATCCCGAGGTCATATGAAGGAAGGGGCTAGCCTGGAAAGATATCTCCCATTGCTCAAATCCTTAAAAGGGGCCAGGAAAGAGCCCACAGGTTCGGAAGAACTTGCAATATGAAGAAAAGGGGAGACTATAAAGAGTTAAGGAAAGAGAAATTATGATACCCCACCCCTTAAAAGAGCACTTAGGGGTCGGGTGTGTTACACTTAGGGTTCTCACTACAAAGAAAATATCTGGCCTGACATTAACTAGGTACATCAAGGATCCAATCAATTGCATGTACGTCGTGAGATCCACCAAATATGAATCTGAAGCAAAATCACTCAACTTCTTCAGATTTTTCATCATAGGTGTAGTCATAGACTTGTAGTTCATCATATTGAATCTCATCAGTATCCCATGAATGAGGAAGATCTCATTTGATCTCATCACACCTCTAATCCTAAGAGTACATCCGACCAAGATCCTCCATCTCAAACTCTGAGGCCAACTCCCTCTGTCACTGGAGTAAGTCCTGTTGTCTAGTCTACCTCACTGGCTACTCCCTCTGTGATTGAGACAAAATCCATACCTAGTTCTCCTGATTGGTTGCCTCCTCTGTTACTGTAGCAAGATCACATATCCTAGAAGCCTCTTTCCTTTGAAGCTTTTGTTTAGCATCCTCAACTCATGACACCTGTCTGTCAGTATTGGGAGATGTCTCTCTCCCACTTGGATCTGAGGGGGAACTCCCTCTGAATGATTGGCTCTCTCTGAGATCAGGCTCACTCCGAGTCTATACATTCTTGGTTAAAACCAAGCTCATCAACTATCCATCGATCCTGGAGTACCACGCTCTCTCTAAAACATGACTCCCTCTGAGTCACTATCATTTCTAGAGCCATTTTCTCCCTCTACATCTTCTAAAGTCTGATATCAAATGAAATTTCATGGGAGGCTGCTCCTCCCTACTTGATCCCGAGGGATGAATCCCTATGAACTCTGGCTTCCTATGAACTGGCACTAGGTGGGGACTTTTGCCTCACCATCGGTGGAGCCACATTCTCCTCACTATCAATCTCCATGTGGAACACTCTGTATCCCACAAAAAGTATCCTTCTTTTCAGAAGGTTCTAAGTTCGTCTTCTTTGCCTTTGATATATGGATGGATACTATCATGTATAAAAATCCATGTTTGGATAGCCTATTCAAACTAGAGACCATCTGATTTGTTGCCTCCTGCAACCGTCACTATAGCTCCCTCTCAGAGCTATCACCTGTGACCTGCTCGGAACAAGTGCAATAACAAAAAAATAATGGACAAGAACAATATTCTTATGATAAGGAAATATAAACAAGGATACAAAAAATGGGAAATAGGAACAACACTTTTCCATTGTTGTTACCAATCATTCCTCTGTGGTAACCTTCCTGAAACAAAACAAGAACAAGAGACAAGAGCAACACTTTTCTAGTGTTGTGACCTCCATAGTAACCTGCCCAAGACAAAGACAACAACCAAGAACATTTCCTAGAAGAGATCAATTCTATGTTTCAAACAAGTGCATCATTTGTACTAAACAATGAGCATTTACACAATGATCATTGTACTAACAATATTCAAAACATTTGATAGAAAAAGTACTTAGCAGTAATAGATCTCTAAAGAGTGATGTCCCAATTACAATATTTATTTAATATGTAACAATATAAAATATCAAACCTGGATTCTTAATTGCTAGGGAGGGTGCACTATTCCTCTAAATGCACTAGATCCAATGATCCCTTTGGGTCATTGCTTGGACAAGGTCCCTTGTACATCCCCCGCAAACAACCCTCATACTCTGCTAAATGATATAACTTGGAAACATATATAATTTCATATCTCTGAAATTTGAAGCACCATCCAACTTGTCTTCTAATCTCAAGGTTTGCGCAACTGACAACTGGAAACTGCAACTAGCGACTGACAAATGGTAACTGCAACTGTAATTGGAAACTGCAACTGCAATTGCAACTAACAACTACAACTGACAATTGCAACTGCAACTATGCAATGGAAATATTTCAACTAGCTTTGATACCATGTTGATGTTTACATGATTCTGAGATCTGATATTTATTGCCTTATGGTTAATAACAAGATTCACTTTCATACAACAATTATCATAGAATAACTATACACTGAAAATCTCAACTATAATAATGTAGCGGAAATAAAAATATCTAGAAATATTAACCATGCACAATAGACACAAGAAGACAACACAATAACACAAGAGTTTATCTTGGGAAACCCAAACTTGGGAGAAAACCCAACAACCTTTCTTTAGAAGAATTCAGTCCAAGATATTACCAGTACATCACCATCAATAGCCAAAATACCATACAAAGAAGATCCTCCCCAAGACTAGCATCACCAAGACCTAGCTCGTCAATAATATGACCAAGAATAGCCAAGCAAGAGCTTCTCCAAGTGTGGCACACTCTCCAATATAACCAATAACCCAAAAAATAACAAAACTACCAAAATTGCAGCTATGACTGCCTTGTGGGCACTGTAGGAGTCCTATGCCTGTCAAAATGAAATGAGCCAGTCCTTTATTTACACTGATATGGGCGCTAGTCTGGGGACGACTTCTTATTTCTGGGTCTTCAATTTTATTATTATTTTTCCTATGGGGCCAACTTCTCTTCCTGGGTCTTCAACTTCTTCACGGGGCTTCTGTAATGGTGTAGATGAGTCTTCTTGTACTTTCTTGTGAAGAATGACTGCTCGAAGTTGCAAATATCCAACAGGCCATGGGCTAGGGTGGCTTGGATTGGAATAGTGGGTCAATACTACTTCTCAATGAATAACGAAGATCTTCCTTGAACCCTTTCGACAATGATAAAAATAAGCCCATAATGAAGAAAATTTACCTTCAAAGTGCCTTTCAAACCCTCAATTTCCCCCCTTCAAAGAGACTGCACATGGTCGAGTTAAATAGAAACTCAAACTTGCATTAGTGGTGTAAACTGAAGTATTAGATTCTCATTTACATCTTACCCTTCTACTTTTAGGCTTCAGGTTTTTTTTCCTTGTTTCTACGAGGCATATCTAGTACATATCCAACCTGTATTCTAGCCATCTAATGAACGTACCCTAGCCATATCCTAACAATATCTGTATGAGATTCGTGTCCCAACTGTATTTGTATCAGATATGGGATATGACATATCCAAGATTATGCAGTGATGCATTTGGTAACATTTTGCCAACTTTTTAAACACACACACACACTCAAATATGATGATGAAATTGTGTCAAGTAATAACCCCAATAATTGGGCCCTTCACTCTAGAATAAAATGCACGTTGTGACTTCTAAACCCCCAATTCTAAGCCTATTTTTAAATGGTATATGTTGGCCATGCGATAGTTAATCTATGGTTTTGAGTCTCCGGCCTTAGCTCATTAAGGCGAGAACAAAGTTACAAACACAATATATTCATTTAATTAGCAATTAAAATGACATTCCATGTAAAGTAATAAACATCACATAGAGTACAAAATTGCAAGTGCAACACACCCTTCAAATTTCATTAATTGTTAGAACAAAAACACTACTTGATTCTCACACATCGTATATCAGTGCCTTGCAATTTTTATGGGTTAATTACAAAAACTACATAGATCAGTTACAAAATTAATTACAAATTTTTTTCAATTACAAATGTATGTCAAACATTCTTGTTTGTTTGTATTTTGTCTTGATTTTCACTTTTGATAATTTTAGCTTTACCTCTTATGCTTCAAGCAACTTCAATGTTTCCTTTTCCACTTCAAATTTCAAATTTCTTGTGAATTTGCAAGACTCCAAGTCATATTTTGTGATCCTTTTGAAGGTCCAAAACCTACCCTTGTGTTGCTCTTTGTACTTCCATAGCTTAAATGATCCACGACATAACATTGCGATATTCTAAATTTGAAGTGGTTTGACAAGATGGTTGGGAGGTAGGTCTTGCACTCTCCCTACCTGGGTTCAAATTCTCGATGACACTTTGGTTCATTGTGATAATGCTAGAGGGGTGGACACCACCTGGGATAGAGTTCCACTTTGGTGTGCCTCGGGACATCTCGACCCTTTCTAAGTCATAAGTTATTGGCATATTTGGCTTGCAGGTTGTTGAATATACTCTTGAGTTATAGTGGCAGCCAATTTCTTTGATCTTGGGCCTATCCCAGGTCACACTAACGAGTTACCTATACCCATTGGCTAAAAAAATTTGCAGTATTCTAGAGGGGTACATTCTGACCTTTTGGTGCTTATACACAATTTTCGACTGATTTGATCAACAACCCACCCTCGTAATTCTTTGGCTTGCAACCTAACCTTACAATACCCATCCATGCCTCTCTAGCTTCCCAGTTTCCCATATCGTAGCCTTTGTACTATTGTATCTTATTCTCATATGTTCTTAACATGCAAGCTATCCTTGTGGTATTTACCCACAACATCATTTGAATTTTGTCGTCAAACAAACTAGTTTATCCTATATCTTGCTTTCTTCTAAAATATCAATTGATTCTATTGGGATGATGGAGTGGTCCTTTGTTTTATTTATCTTTAACAAAACCACGGAAATAGTTTTATGAGATTTATGCTATGCTCCCGGATCCGTGGGGGGCAAATGAAGGAAACACGGATCCCCAGATCCGAACCGGATCCGTCAGGGAGACGGTTTGAGAAGATCAGGAAACACTATCCGTGGATTGGAGGCATTTCACCAAGCACAACTCGTGGTTTTGGAGGTGGATCCGACTTTTTGGCATCTTGGAGTTTTTGATTAGAGTTTTCGACTGTTGACTGTGTAGCGGAATGACCTTTCCAAGATTGTTGTGTGTAAGAGGACAATAGGGCGACCGTTTCAAGAGAGTACGTGGCTACAATGACAGATCTATCCCTTATTAATTTTATTAAATTAAAATCATATTTCTCTTTTTTTAATATATTATTAAATTAAACTTTTAATAATATGCCTTTTTAATATACAATTAAATTAAACTTTTAAAAATATGCCAATTGTTATGAATTTTTTTTTTTTTTTAATATAATTAAATTAAAATTTTAATAATATACCTTTTTTAATATATTATTAAATTAAACTTTTAAAAATATGAAATAAATTTGTAATTTTTTAATATATTATTAAATTAAACTTTTAAAAATATGAAATAAATTTGTAATTTTTTAATATATTATTAAATTAAACTTTTAAAAATATGCGAATAGATATGAAATAAATTTGTAAATTATAATAAATGTAAAGTTTATATTAACATAAATTTGAAATAAATTTCATAAATCTAAAGTTTATATTAACATAAATTTATAATCATAAATTATAATAGATGTTAAGTTTATACTCATAAATTTATAATCACAATAGGTGTAATGTTTATAATAATAAAAACTATTATGTAGATGTAACAATTAATTAATTTTATAATTAAGTAATAATATAGATACATATAAAGTAATTATTACCAACTAGGGTATTATTGTTACATATCAAAATTATTCATTATCATGATGGTCTAGTGTCGTCATTACCAAATGTCACAAGTGTCGTATTTTGCCCACAAGTGTCACAAATATCAAACTGTCGTTTTGCCTATCTTGTGTCTTGGACAACATTATTAAGAACACTTACAAGACACCTCAAAAGACTGATTTTGAAGAGGAGAAGTCATTTGACAAAGAGTACAAGTCTTTTGCCACTGAGAAAACCACTAAAAAATCAATTTTGGAAGACAACACTCCCCTATACACTGTCAAGGAGTGCCAACGCTTTGTGACCTCTTTTGGGGGAGCGTTCCAATGCTCTGTGCCCCATTTTGAGGGAGCGCTGGCCTTTTTTGAGTGAATCTTTGGATTGTTGAGAGAAATCAGGGAAGAATCCCTTCATACCTGGAGTTGGTTGGGTTTGGATCTGAGGTCAAGGCTCGACCTTAGGGAAGATCCACAACTAAAGGAAAAAAATCCTCAACTTATCCCAAGGATCTCTTAAGTGGTTAGGCCTCTCCAAGCCTATATAAGGAGGCCTCTTCATGGTGAAAGATGAGACATTGTGAAGCATCAAACTTATGATCTCATAAGGGAGATATCATTGAAGCATCAACATTCTGTGTGTGGATTATTTGAGCAAGGGTCTGGACAAAGGGATCTTGGTGAAGCTACTGCACTACATCCATGGCTGTAAGCACCACTTTGTTCTCATTAATATAAATCTATGCTTGTCCCGTTTCCTTTAAAGTTTGCGTACATTTCATGAACTTGTTTCTTTCATAGATCCATTATGAAGCTAATCATGGTAGAGTAGGAAGTATGTTTCGTTGTTGCTGCTCATTGTATCGCAAGACCTTCTGAAGAACTTGGAGATCAAGGTCAGCCTGGATCGAGCAAGGACAAACGTCGGTGAAAGGTATTTACCCTTCTTCCTTCTTCTTCTTTGAATAGTTTAGCTTCATGCAAAGAAAAATCAGTGTCCACAATAACACTTTTTTGTCTTGATCTTATGAGTCTAGAGTCCAAGAGAGAATCCACTTATCCACAAGGGGATTTCTCTGTAACAACTATGAAGTAATAAATTTTGCATAATATAAGGGGAGTAATATTTAAGTACCAACTATATTATTAGTTGCTAAATTGGTACCCCCTTATATTTATATTATTACTTATAATTATTATTTTATTACTTAGTAATATTTTATATTTATATTATTGTTTAATTATTACTTTTATTACTTGTTATTTTATTACTTAATTATATACAATTTAAGTGAGTCTAATAGTGAAGAACACATGTTTCCTTCTAAGAGGTAAAAAATTCAAAGGGGGTTAGGGTATGTATATCTCCATAGACTTTATCTCGAATATATATTTTTTATATTAAAAAAACATTATCCTAACTTTCCCGATCCTGGTAACATAGGATTTATGTTTAGAAATACAATGCCCCAACTATATCTATAGGGCCACTAACAGTATTGGTGTTAACATTGACAACTTGACCAATCATTCTATTCTAGAGTTTCAATAATCCATACAAATCTCTTCAATATTGTTTGATTCTTGAATACTTTACCTCTTTCCACTATTCTTCTTATATTTCTTTCTTTTACCTTTATTGATCTTTGTAAGATGTCTTGATATTATTGTGTTATCTTTTTCTTTAAAGTCTTCCGAAATTCTTCTTATATTTTTTTCTTTTACCTTTATTGATCTTTGTAAGATGTCTTGATATTATTGTATTGTCTTTTTCTTTAAAGTCTTCCGAAATTAGGTTTCTTTATTCTTCTTTTGGAGTGTCTTGAATTGTGTTGTTTCGTCAGTGTTTGATAACATCTTGTATAGTGTTGCTTGTTGTATTTTGATTTTCATTCTTTTCTGCTTTTGTTTGTTGCACCTCTTTTTCTAGATTTTTTTTCAATAATTGTTTATTCGTGTTTCTTGTCCGGTCTTTGGTTATTTTCTCTATCCTCTATAGTGCTTGACTCTTTTGCACTTAAATCCTATTTAATGGGTGGAAGGTTATTATATATATATATATTTTTAACTTTCCTTATCTAGATTGATTATCTTTTTTTACCTTCTCCGCTTTTGAATTCCTTCATTTCCCTAAGTTAAGTTGGAATTCTTTGTTGAAGGGCTGGAGTAGGCTACATGACAATATTTGTGACAGAGTGTGTTGGAAAGTTATGTTTTCGTAGTCATGGACCCGACGCTAGAAAAGAACTTTCCCAAGTGGTTAGGGTTTCTTTTTCTGAGGGAATAGCTAGTAGATTTGGAAGCTATACACTAAGAAGAATCACTTCAAATTCCGACGGTGAAACTGTAAGAGGTCCAAATCCTACCCCTGCATTTCAATTTGTACTTCCATCGCTTAAATGATCCAGAACCTAACATTGCGGTATTCTCGAGGGACACAGTCCAACCTTGTGGTGCTTATTTATAACTTGCAACTCATTTGATCCACAAAGCTACCCGCATAATTCTTCAAGAGCGTGTAACCTAATCTTGCAATTCCCAACCATGCCTCACAACTTTCTCATATTGCAACCTTTGTACTGTAATTATTGCGTAATCTTCTTTAGAGTCTTAAAATTAGGATTTCTTATTCTTCTTCTAGAGCGTCCTGTATTGCATTACTTCCTTCTCAATCTTTGGGAGTGTCTGGTACCCTGTTGCTCGTTGTAGTTTGCTGTTCGTTCTATTATGGTGTTGTTTGTTGGGTCTCTTCTTCTTGATCCTTCTTTTCAATAATTGTTTCTTCTTGATTCTTGTTTGGTGCTCTTTTATTTTCTCTATCTTCTCCAATACTTGACTCTTTTTCACTTGAATCCTATTTAGTGGGTGTCAAGGGTTTGTTCATTTCTTTTCTAACTTTCCATCTAGCTTGATTCCTTTGATTTTGCCTTTGCTTTAGAGTTTGTTGCTTTTCTTGAGTCTGGTTCAAAGACTTTGTTGAAGGGTAGGAGGAGGCTACATGACAGTGCCAATATTCGTGACAAGATTATGCACTAGAAGTTCATGTTTTCATTATCAAGGACCCGATTCTAGGGGATTTCATCCTATTCTATTGCCAGACCTTGTAGAAATCCCTTTCTAATTTTCATTCCTATGCAAATTCTAGTGTAAGTAACTACACCCTCTTCTATAATGAGACAACTCGACAAGAACTTTCCCAAGTGGTTATTGATGCTTTGAAGGGTTTCTTCCTCTTAGGGAAACGCTGGTAGAATTGGAAGTTATATTCAGATTGAAATCGCTTCAAATTCTTCAATTACAAGGTTGAACTTAGGATGCCATGGTTTGATGTAGAGAAGTGCATTTCCCCAGAACTTAGGTCCTATATGGATTACTGCTAACTCAACATCCTTGTTTCAAAGGTGATATAGAGGAATCCTTCTGTGCAAAAGTTACATTGCACATTGCCTATGATCAAGTGACCCCAAGACTTATGAATCTAGTTTGAGAAACCATGAGTGGATGGCCAAAAATATTTAAATCTGTAAAGCAAGCATTAACTAGTGAGATCTCTTTCCTGAGTGGGGGTGGTTTTCATAATGATCTTGAGGGGAGAAAGAGACTTTGACTTGGGAAACACAAGTGTAAGAACGAGAGAATGGAGGACAAATGAAATTGATCTGAACACATGGAAAATTTACGTGAAGAACTGAAATAGACACAAACTCGGTGGCTGGTGAGGAAGAGGGGCTGCCAACTATCTTCAATTGAGATACAATTGTGCCTTGATAATTTTAAGTAGTAGAAACCACCTCCACTTTTGTTAAGCGCTACACCAACTGATAAACATAAAGTTTGGGGTTGGTTATCACTTCATCATGGATTAGCTGTCAAGAGTAGGTTGCAAAAAGTTGGCACTGCTGGTTCATCCTGTGTAGTGTGCAATAAGGAGAGACAATGAAACATGTTTTTTGAAATGATGGTTTGCTAGAGTTTTTTGGACATGGTTAAGTTTGAATATCGGTCTTTTTTTTAGCTCCGCTCTAAGCCCCTCCGGGGAGATGCTTGGATGGTCATGGACAATTGCAAATGACTTTGGCTTTTAGTTTGTTTGGTTGGAATTGGTTTTCTGTGGACACATTGTTGTAAAGTTACTTTCAATGAGGTTCTCACCCCCTTTCTCTTGGGGGTTTTGGAGTTTTAAGCAAGAGTTGGTTTTACTCTACGAGTTCACCAATGTGCTTTCTGCAGTGATGTTGAATCCTTCTCGGTGGGGGCTTGGGCTCATATGATGGCCTTTCATGCTTTTGTGGACTGGGACTTTCCTTGTTCCCTTGTCTGCATGATGTGACTATCTTGAACTTTGCTGTATTTGTTTGTTCTTTGAGGTAATTATATAAGCATTTAAAAAAAAAAAAAGTACATGATGTGACTATCTTGAACTCTACTGTATTTGTTTGTTCTTTGAGGCAATATATCAAGCATTTAAAAAAAAGAAAAGTAAAGACCAAATAGGAAGTTCGGGAATGTGAGGCTAAGTTTCTTTGCATGCCATATGCATGGGGAAGGCCAAAAGGCTGGTTGATGGGGATTGAAATCCCATTAGCATTCTTGAGAGAAGGCGAGGCAACAATAAGGGGATATCCCCTAGTAGGAGTCATTGATGGGGATTAGATAAAATATACGAGAGAAAAACAACATGGTGAGGCTACGCTCACTTCTTATTATTCAATGAAGACGGATTACATGTTTATATAGGAAAAGAATCTCCCGAGTCAGCTACATGCAAACCAAAAGACAACTAGACAACTGAATCTTAACTAAGAAGTGACTCTTCTAACTGGCGCTTACAACCCGCACTTATTACTGGCGCTTACAACTAGCGCTTTCTCCATTATTTCCATGTCCCCCCCTTGATGGAGAATGGATTGACTTCTACACCTAACATCTCCCTAAACAGTTCAAACTTAATTTTTCCAAGAGGCTTAGTGAAAATATCAGCAACATTTTCACTAGTATTACAATACACAAGAGTTATTTCATTCGACTGTAACTTTTCTCGAACAAAATGATACTGAGCTTCAACATGCTTTGTCCTTGCATGAAAAATCGGATTCTTCGCAATATTGATTGAACTTTTATTGTCACATCTGATCATCGTAGGTTCCTTTCGTTCTTCTCCAACATCTTGAAGAAGTCTTCTTAACCAAACAACTTCACAAGTTGCTGCACACAAGGCTTTATATTCTGCTTCAGTAGAAGACAGAGATACAATAGGCTGCTTTTTACTGCTCCATAAAACAACCCCAGATCCAATGCTGAACGCATATCCAGTGGTTGATCTTTGATCATCTATATTTCCAGCCCAATCCGAATCTGAATAACCTGCTAACTCAACATTAGATGCATCAGTATACTTAATACCATAATCAAGTGTACCTTTTAGATACCTGAGTACTGCCTTTGCTGCATTCCAATGGCTTTCATGAGGTTTCACCATGAACTGACTTAACAC
>ML801472.1:246483-257937 GCA_009831015.1 Picea engelmannii | reverse complement strand
TAGTTTGAGGGTGCAGTAGTGCTCTCTTACAAATAGTATGGGGCCATGGCTTGGACTTAAACGATCAAATCAGACACACACACAATAACAATAGGATATTTGGCAGTGTATCAGCCAACATGATCTATATTTGTGCTATCAGGGGCAAGGGAATTTGAAGGTACAGTAGTCCCGCCACCTATTATAGATATTGTAGGGCCACGACTTGAGAATTTGCTGATCAAAGAATGGTCTAAGAACACAACAATGACAGTAATATCATCATGAAAATGTCGTCTGACTCCACGATCAATCTTCTTGAGATCTGAATAGCGCATCTCCCGTTTCTTTGCTGCCTCTTGGAGAGCAGCTTTAACAAGCCTCCTTGCACTTCCCTGCAGCATATGAAACTTGAAATTTAGCATGGTAATCAATCACATTCATCATGAGAAGTTATATAGTTTTGAACTGCAGCTCCGTGGAATTGTCCAACTTGTGAAATAAATTGTAATTTACAGGAGATGGAAGAAACGAAATCTAATTGTAGCTACTTTGACAGACTTTGACAAATGAAATTCCTGAGAAATTAACAAAAAAATGTGTAGCAATGTCAATATGTGAGACCCCATAGGTGTCGATCCCTCAAACCCAGCTAACTCAGATATGATCATCCCCTGTATGACAGTGCCCCAGCAATAAACAATTAGTGTAATTCCAAGAGTTGATCATGCCCCTAATTTCCCCATGTATTAACATCTTAGTTAGGATAAATCAAAGAAACAGAACAGAAAATAGAGTTCTACAAAGATACAGATGCCCTGAGTTCACCACAGCTTTTGCATGAGGGCATGTTTATAGTGTGCTTGTATAGCTTAATGCAAGTGCATTGATGTAACAGCAACCAGATGGAAAACGCCATTCTACTGCTGCATTGATCAAACTTTATCCACATGTTTTCTGGATGATAAGTGAAGAACTCAAATATCACAAGAATGGCAAGAGTGCTTCTATTAGAACCAAGATAACTACTTATCTTGTTTTTAACTAGTATGAGGATACCATGAATGCAAAGAAAGAAGTGTGCAGTTCAGACATCACAGATAACACCTTTTCCACTAGGAAGAATAAATAACCTCATCGAACCGAAAAAAAAATATGAAACCAATTTGAAGAAAACAGATGAGACCGTTGCAGAAGCTTCAAAATTGCAAACTTGTATTTGAATTTTTAACAATAAGCACTCAAATCTAATAAAAAAATGGTAAAGCCAATTGCTAGAAGACTTCAATTGGAATGGAGAATTTCAACCAGAGTACTTTGATGCAGGCATGAATACATAACCAAACATCACAAATGTTGATTCAGCATTCCATATCAGAAATTAGAAATAATGAATTGGAAATTTTATATTGTGAAAACCAATAGGTAAGTAAATTGGTGTTTTCTTCAAAGTTCCTCCATCTTTCTTGAGAAATATTGTGGCTGGCAACCTACAAAGGTCACGCTTCACTCATCAACAAATATGTTGTTGAAGTGGATTGAAAACAAAATAGTTTTTCTTCCTTTTATATATATATACACACACTAGGACAATTATATGGTAACACAACAGAGTTGTAGCGCCCTAATTTTATATGCATATGGAAGCATTCACTACGACAATTATACGGTAACACGATAGAGTTGTAGCACCCCAATTTTATATATATATGAGCATTCACTAGCACAATTATATGGTAACACGATAGAGTTGTACCACACCAATTTTGGGAAATCTAGATAAGTTAAAGCACACACGTAAAACTAAATTTGTATGTATTTTGTGTAAGATTGGAACATCCTGATTTTGTGAAATGGAAACTTGTGTGCACTCATTTTGTTTACATGTTAGCAAACAGCTTTAAACCTGTAACTTGATGTACCAATAATTAAAAATAAGTAGCTGGATTGCTAAGGGGACTATTGGGAGCTTGGATATAACCTTGGGTAAAGCATGAGCTGGTGTGAGGAAAGATGACTGGACTATGAGAGAAAAAACCTTTGTTATGAGAAATTCTCTTCTTTATCAGGCCACATTAAATTAGTAGGAGAGACAATTTAAGCAAAGTCCATGTCTTGCTGTGACTCCGTCTAATTAGAGATATTACCACCTTTATCCATTTACCATATGCCTCCCATTTATTTTGTAGTACATATTTGCCACTAATAGAATGAAAAGTTTATTCATGCTTCCCTTGAGAGCTTTTGAAACAGGCGTGTCATTAAAAAAACGTGATTATCAACCCATGATTAGGAGTTTCCTGCTAAAGTAATTCACAAAGAATTGCTAACCTTGATATGGTAGTAGCCAAAAAATGATTAGCCTGTGGTTTCAGCTACTTGATCTAGTAGTAGCCAGCAAGGAAACAATGATCGGGTTCTTCCCACTGGCCACATTGTACTCGTATACCAGAGGCAGCTCAAAGTGAGTAGACTCTCCCCTTTATTTGTCAACAGCCAGCAAGTTATTTTATTTGTTCTAGAATGGGAATTTGCTAAAAATGGCCTCTAACTTGCTCAGTGCTAATGCTATTCAATCTCTTGATCAGGCATTGAAAGAATTGGCCATACACATTGTGACCACATGTTCGTTTTCTTTCCCTGACCTCCCTTTCACAATGATTGTCTATGGTTGGATGGTAAGCAAACACTAAGTTATTTAGGTTAAGGATCCATATCCACAGGTAAAATGTGTTGAGTTCTTGAGGTATTGAAGAACAATATTTAAGTTCTTGGCAAGAGCCCTTGCAGTTTAGTAATTTTGTGTTGTGTTTATATGTTTTTGTACAAATCTCCATCTAATGGCTTTTCTCTGTAATGCACTGTTGAATGCCATTGGTTTAACTGTGTGAGTTGCATAATGTAGAATAAAAGCATATTATTCAAATCTCCATCAAATGGATTTTCTCTGTAATGCATGGTTGAATGCCATTGGTTTAACTATGTGAGTTGCATAATGTAGTATAAAAGCATATTATTGATCACAAGAGTTTACATTTCCATTGTCAGCCAGTGATTAAGAGCTGCATAATTTCTCTAAGAGTAACATGTAAAAATGATGCCACCCAGTTATGGGTCAGGATTCCTGCAAAAGTCATCAATATTAATTAGGAAACTGCAACAAGAATAACAAAAGTAACAAAACTGTACACCAACATTGACTAGAAGAAAAATCCTACTTCCAGATAGGGTTAGATGAAACTATGGACACATGCTGGTGGAAAATCAAATTATCAATGATTTTAGTTGATACCACAGGTACACGGAAAATGTGTACTAATAGGATTTTGGATATACATTTACAATAGATTCAGCAAAGAATGGACTGCAGCTTTACAAATACAAGATTCTCCAAAAGACAGTGCAGCTCAGAAAATAGAGGTAACACTAGGTCTTGGCCTACAACTTGATTAATATAACATATTGCAGCCTTCTGAGTTGTGGTCTAATGGAAAGTTGGAAGCGCTTACCATGCAATGTCTCAAATGGGTGCACTATGAGAGGCCAGGTGTAGATCCTGGGTGAGATATGAAAGGTATCTTGATATGAAGATATGTAAGATGAGAAGCATTCCTCAAGAGTAAAAACAACTAACATGTTGCATCAATGAACGAGATGAACATGCAAGCCTTAGCCTCAACAATCTATAAAGAGTATCTCTGAGGACTGATTCGAAAACAAAATTTACATCTTTACAAGTAAAGAATGGTCATTTCTTCTAGGTACAAGAATAACGAAGATGTACATTGTATTCTCATATATGATTCAAACTAATGATCTACTGAAGTTTATGAGACATGTTAGTCCAAGGCATTCTCCTCTCCCTTTGCTTCTATGGACTGAGTAACTCCTGCTTAAGCTGATTGTCCTAATTAACTCTGCTATTAATCTGGAAGACTATTCCAGACTTGTTTTTTTCAAGGAAATGGATTTTTCTTGTTTTTATAAAATATATTCCAAAACAAGATGTAAATCAGGAGATAGCACCTTAAGGCAAAACAAAACTAGATATTGAAGCATCCAAAGTGGCCAGTAAAATAACCACTTTTGACTTTGACAATGCACCTAAGAAATGCAAATGCTAGGACCAGTTAGTAAATGTGATGTTCAGCTCAATGGTTGTCACTGTTATTTAAAATTTAAATTTCTCATTCAACGACTTAAGCAACTGAGGTGGGCTATGTTCACATTTTACTTTGTTGACAGTTTTCTTGATCCTCGACGACTTACTGCCAGAAAAGCTTGCTCTGGGAACAGTAAAAGCCTTGAAAGGGTTAGTCCCCCAAGAAGTTTTCTACTAAGAATACAAAAGGTACTAAAGAAGATAACTTCAGAATGTCTCACCATCTAGAAAAATATCCACACAATTCAAACATGTGAGACTGACAATCATATGGGAAAAGCACATTTGTAGCAAGCTTTATAATGGACTACAGCACATGCTAGAAAAGTATTTCTGAAATCGCATAATTGAGTAATGTGGTCCAGGCAAACCATTTGCAGTCAAACAAGTTTATAGGGATTTACTACTATTAGCCATGTCTTACATGACTTCAACATTCCAATAATTCAACTCCATTTTCATCATAGCTACTTCAAAGCAGTTATCTCTTCTGGAGACGACAGGGAATCTTTTACTTCCATACCTGTTGCATGTGATCCCTATAGTGATAGTTCCAAAATGCATCATCTCTGTGGTTTCCTTTTCCTGACCACTTATAATCATAGGTAAGCCAAAATGCATCTCTGTGATTTCCTTTTCCTGGCCACTTATCAATCTTATGACCTTAGCTGCACAGGTTTCTCTGATTTTAGCACACTCTAGCTCTCCATAGAAAATTGAAGCTAAGCAACACTGAAAAATTTTGCACACCTATAGCTCACCAATACCCAACTGTACTACTTGAAATAGAAATCACTATACAAAATTCCACATTGCGATGCATGTTCCATAGTTCTGGTCATTGCTATATTTCAGAAGCTAAAATGATACCTTTAGTACAGGGACTTCCAAAACAAACACTATAATACCAGCTTTTTAACAGCTCATTAGTTTATCAGACAATAGCCAGATAGATAACTATCCTGTGATCGGTAAAAGCAAAGAATTTCATTACAATCTTTACGGGAAGATAAAAAATTCATTGTAATTTGGAAACCTTGGATCCAATCTCATTTCCATTTACTTCACCATAGGTGCCATTTGGTTCTCTGCAAAACCATCAGTGGGGGACTGCATTTGCATTGCTTGATGCCAACCTCTCAAACTTCATAACCTTTGTGAGCATCGCATTTCAGTGGCCACACTCAAAAACCAAGTGATTGGTACTTTCAGTGAAACTGCTACTAGATGTTAAAATTACAGTGAGGATTATTTTTCTAAACTTCAAAAGGTGAAAGCATAAGTTGTCTCAACAAGAGAATAAGTCCCAGCCATTGATCTAGTCAAAGATCTAATGGCTGGGATCGACTGGCTAGGGCCCACGTGGACCTTAGATGAAGTAAAAGAGAAAAGCAAGACAGAATACCTAAGCAAGAAAGAAAGGCGAGTGCAAGAGCCAGCTCGAGGAAGCTGGGAAAAGAAGACGAGGAGCCCGTGCAGCTCCAGTATAGTCCGTACCTGATACGACCGAGCTAGGGCCTGATGAGACTCACACAGATGACAATAGAAAGGCCGAGTTAGGGCCATATACACTCCAGCAAAGAGGAAATCGATGCATTGTCTAACTCGGAGATAAAGAGCAGAAGAAGAAACCCGATCCGTACAGCCAGAAATCAGTCCATACACTCTTCAGAAGTACGGATACGTACAGCAAACAGAAAGGGCTGTAAGAGGTTTTGCTTGCATTGTATTTCAATCTGGATTTAATAAAATTTCTTTATTTTATCTTGTGTAAAGAGAGTGTCTGTTCTGTTCTATTCAGTATATGCATATCTTTTCTTTAAGCTTTTACATGGTATCAGAGCCAGGTCAAATCGAACATCTCTCACCAAAGGAGAGATAAATGGCAGAAGATGTCTGCACAGCTGGTCTTTCTTTCACCCGAACCAATGATGTTTGGTACATAGACAGTGGAGCATCCAGTCATATGACTAGTCACAAACACTACTTCAACAGTCTAAGCGAAAAGGATTTTGGGTTCGAGATTTTGCTTGGTGATGATTATGCATATCATCCAAAAGGAATTGGAACTATAAAATTTGGGAGGTCCGGTAAACCCATTTATCTTTCAGATGTCCTCTATGTTCCGAGACTAAAGAAGAATCTGGTCTTAGTTTCCGCTCTATAAGACAAGGGTTATGAAAGTATCCTTCAAGGATCGAAGAGCTTACATTAAACCAAAAGGTCCAAGTGAGGGATCTGAACAAGTCATTGGAGTAAGAAAGGACAAGTTGTATAAATTGCAGTTCGACTCTCACTATGCCCTAGCAAGCAATAACAGCACCAGAGACTGTGAGTTATGGCATAGGCGTGTGGCCCATCTTGGACATGGAGCTCTCAAAATTCTGGGCAAGATTGTGACAGGAATGCCCTCTTTTACCACAGAACACCATGAAATGTGTAAAGGGTGTGCTCTAGGAAAATATGTAAGGGCACCCTTCCCTAAGAACGACTCTAAGTCCAAGGGCATCTTGGATTTGATTCATACTGACATCTGTAACCCCATGTCTTCCTTGTCCATAGGAGGAAAATTTAGATAGTACATCACCTTCATAGACGACTTCTCTAGAAAAACTTGGATTTATTTCTTGATAGGAAAAACCTCAGAAGAGGTGCTCAAGAGATTTCGAGAATTCAAAGTTTTTGTTGAAAATCAAACAGGAAAAAGGATAAAAGTCCTCAGATATGATAAGGGGGGGGAATATACATCGCATGCCTTCAAGAAATTTTGTGCTGACACTGGGATCAAAAGAGAACTGACAGTCCCTTATACTCCTTAGCAGAATGGGCTTTCAGAGAGAAAGAATAGAGCCATTGTTGGTGCAGCAAAGGCAATGTTGCATGATCAGATTCTTCCTTAGTTCCTTTGGGCAGAAGTGTGTAACACTGTTATGTATCTTCAAAACAGAAGCCCTCATAAAGTGCTTGGAAATGTAACACCTGAAGAAGCATTCACCAGGAAGAGACCATACATCAGTCATCTTCGCATCTTTGGTTGTGTTGCCTACTCCCATATTCCTGCTGAAAGGAGGAAGTTAGACCCTACAACAGAGAAGGGAATCTTGGTGGGATATAGTGAGACTTCCAAAGCCTACAAGATATATATTCCTTCCACAAGGAAGATTGTAATACAAAGAGACATAAAATTTGAAGAAGAAAGAGCCCTCCGAAAGTCATGTCAAGACAAAGACATTTTGAAAACAGAAGTCCCGAATCAAGAGGAGGAACCCTCACCAAAAGGGGTAGATCTCCCCACAGAGGGTCAACAAGAGGAAGAACAACCAACCCTCTCCAAGAAAAGGAAACCAAAGTGGGTCGAACAGTTGTTGAAGGAAGCTAGTGAGCAGGAAGTCACCAAAGACCTCAGTCAAGACAAGCATACCTCCTCAGAGGTATTCAGGACATGCGGCCCTCATGAGTAATATAATAGATTATGAACCAACCTACTTTGAAGAAGCTATTGAAAAGAAAGCATGGAGGGATTCTATGATGGAGGAATATACCTCCATAATAAAGAATGATGTGTGGGAAATAGTACCCAGACCAAAAGACAAATCAATAGTCAGCTCCAAATGGATATATAAGATAAAGCATGCAGCAGATGGAAGCAACGACAAATATAAGGCCAGATTTGTTGCTCGGAGTTTCTCTCAGAAAGGAGTGGATTATGAAGAGACCGTTGCCCCAGTAGCTCGTTACACCTCCATTCATGCAGTTATTTCTATTGCCACTCAGATGGGGTGGAAAATACATCAAATGGACGTTAAAACTGCATTTCTCAATGGGAAGATTTAAGAGGAGGTCTATTTGGAACAACCACAGGGGTTTGAAGTCCACGATAGAGCAAGTCATGTTTGTCAACTAAAGAAGGCCTTATATGACCTCAAACAAGCACCTCGGGCTTGGTACTCCATAATAGACAACTATTTGCAAAGAATTGGATTTGTCAAGAGTGATGTCGACTCAAATCTATACCTTCTCATAAGAAAAGGGGACATTCTCGTTCTTGTACTTTACGCAGACGATATCTTTCTAACAGAAGCAGAAACTCTAATCACAGCTTGCAAGCAAGATCTGGCTGAAGAATTTGAGATGAAAGATCTGGGCCTAATGCACTATTTTATTGGGCTAGAAATCTAGCAACGAAAGGGTGAAGCTTTCCTTGGTCAAGGAAAGTATACAGTTGAGATTCTCAAAAGAATTGGGATGGAGGACTGTAAACCCATGGCCACTCCCATGATTACTATTCTCAAGAAACTAAAATCCTCGGAGACAGAGGGGGTGAATCCTACCATTTATAGACAATTAATTGGATGCTTGATTTATCTGACTAATACTAGACCTGATATATGTTTTGTTGTCAACACTCTCAGTCAATAAATGGTGGACCCCAAGAGAGTACATTGGATTGCAGCGAAACATATCTTGAGATACCTAGAGGGTACTATAGAATACGGGCTTCAGTATCTACAGGGAGACCAAGTCAAACTAGTAGATTATTCCGATTCAAATTGGGTTGGAAGCACAGCTGATAGGAAAAGTACTTATGGTTGTTGCTTCAGTTTGGGATCAGGCATGATCTATTGGTACAGCAGAAAACAAAGATCAGTCGCCCTCAGTTCAACAGAACCCGAGTACATGGCAGCCGGTCAAGCAAGTTGTGAAGCAATTTGGCTTCGAAAAGTTCTTGTAGATCTGGTTGACACAAAGTTGGATCCCACTACAATATACCGTGATGATCGGAGTTGTATTAAGTTATCTGAGAATCCAGTATTTCAT
Organism: Picea engelmannii; assembly: GCA_009831015.1. NCBI lineage: Eukaryota > Viridiplantae > Streptophyta > Pinopsida > Pinales > Pinaceae > Picea > Picea engelmannii. The sequence goes on along the minus strand of ML801472.1, from coordinate 248,978 downwards.
GATAGATTCAAACACATTGAAATCAGATATCACTTCATCAAGGACAGAGTACAGAAAGGGGCAGCAAAGCTTCAGTACATCTCTACCAATGAACAAGTTGCAGACATTCTTACTAAAGGATTGTCAAAGGGAAAATTTGAGTATTTCCGAGAAAAATTGGGGGTTATAGAAAACCCATTCCTCACTAAGAGGGAGTGTTAAAATTATAGTGAGGATTAGTTTTCTAAACTTCAAAAGGTGAAAGCATAAGTTGTCTCAACAAGAGAATAAGTACCAGCCATTGATCTAATCAAAGATCTAATGGCTGGGATCGATTGGCTGGGCCCACATGGACCTTAGATGAAGTAAAAGGGAAAAGCAAGACAGAATAACTAAGCAAGAAAGAAAGGCGAGTGCAAGAAGCAGCTCGAGGAAGCTGAACAAAGAAGAAGATGAGCCTGTGTGGCTCCCGTACAGTTCGTACCTGATACTGCCGAGCTAGGGCCTGATGAGACTCACACAGATAACAATAGAAAGGCCGAGTTAGGGCCATATACATTCCAGCAAAGAGGAAATCGATGCATTGTCTAACTCAGAGATAAAGAGCAGAAGAAACCTGATCCGTACAGCAAACAAAAAGGGCTGTAAGAGGTTTTGTTTGCATTGCATTTCAATCTGGATTTAATAAAATTTCTTTATTTTATCTTGTGTAAAGAGAGTGGCTGTTCTGTTCTATTTAGTATATGCATATCTTTTCTTTAAGCTTTTACACTAGAATATGGTAGACTAGTATCAAAATCAACTAATTTCTTTGTAGAGTTTCCATATATATCCAATGAGTTAATAGCACTAGTAATTGTTAGGATATTTAGACACTTAGGAGTTAGCTAAGTTCAAATGAGCCTACTAGGTCTTCAGGTAAAGTGTGTTTATTTAATGTGCTTTTGTAACTAACTAATCCAAGGGTCACGATTATGTTCTACGCATAAAGTGATCTGACAGTTCATATTCTCCTCAATAATAATGGCACTTGATCCATGGCATAACACCTGATTGGTACAGATAGCTATTTAAAAAGTAAGGAGGGTCACTTCCTGATGATCATTTGTGAAATATGTCCATGTGATGTATTTCATTTTTGCATTAATATATTGCCTCAAGTGGCTGTGTTGACTGGGGCCATGGACTGTTTCCCTATTTGAGGGTGGATTATTAATGTTTCTTCTTTCTCAACTTTAAGACTTGCAAGCTGGAAAAATTTGTGAAGGGACTAAAGAATATAAGCAGAGGCTTTGGCCACATTATATCATTCTTCAGCCAGTTTTGTTTCTGTTCCAACAATGAGAGAAATAAGTAGATTAATATTTTATTAGCGATTCAGTTCATATAAAAATATACCAGTAAATCATGAGTACTTAAATTTGTTTCATACTGCTTCCCAAATAAATTCCTGAAAATCTCTTCCTCAAGCAATGAGATATGGCTTTCAGTACTATTTTCCTTCAATGTACTCTCGAAAATATCTTGTCATTCAAGTGCTTCTTACAACTGGTGCTTTTACATTTTCCTTGAATGAACTCAAGGAATCATCTTTGCTAATTCAATGAGTTCAGAATCCAGATATATGTCACTTGTTCTTCACTATTTTTGGAATTTCAAGCTTCAGACTCCTCAAGTTCCTTAGTTCTTTCAGAACTTCGAGAAATCCCTATGGTTCCCTGTGCTGCTAAGAAAAAGGCATTAATATTATTTAGATTTTTGAAAATATCTTGTCATTCAAGTGCTTCTTACCATTGATGCTTCCACATTTTCCTTGAATGAACTCTTGAAATCATCTTTGCTAATTCAATGAGTTCAAATAACTGTCCCTTGCTCTTCACTATTATTGGAATTTCAAGTTTCATATATCTCAAGTTCCTTAGTTCTTTCAGGCCCACAGTCCTCTATTGTTCAAAGATCTGGGGACCAAGTTTGCTTCAGATCAATTGGGCCAGGACTGAGAGAGTCGAGAACCAACTTCTCAGGCACTGTTGATATTATGGTAGCTGTGGGAGGTATTAACCTCCATGTGTAACCTTTGGCTAGAATAGAATATTCCAGAAGCTAGAGAAACCCTAAACAGATGTGTAGAAACTCTAGAAGACAAGTCAGTTCAGTAAAAGAATTAATATTAAAGTATTACTCTCCAAAAGGAGAAGTCGGCCTAGACAAGTGACAAGGAGCACTATAAATAGAGGGCGCTTGAGCTCATTTGTACTCACTCACTCTCTCAAGTATAGCGCAAGTTTGGAGCTGCAGCTGCAAGAATGGAAGGTGGATCCTCTGGGGTGATTGTCGGTCTCTCTCTCTAGCGCTATCTAGCCTAAGATATGCGAGTTACCTTCTAGTATCTCTTGGTGGTACTCTTGGTGACATTCTTGGTGGTATTCGGATATTCTTGGTGGTATTCTTGGTAAGTGCATTTGCAACTGCAACTGCTGCAGCTGAGTATTGTTCTTGTTTTGTGGCTTTGGGCC